>JAEUWS010000968.1:0-75523 GCA_018524945.1 Podaxis sp. C-F-92630
TTCTTGGTAGGACTGCACCTTGTGCAACCTCCTACTGAGATAGCTGCCCCCTGGCCTAAGCTCAGGCAACTGGTGATAAGGACCCCCCTAACAAGCAGTGCTTTCATCCATCTTGTGTGAAATAAACCTTTTCTTTAGGTATTTGAGCTTGGAAAACATAGAAGGTGGGCAAGGTTGAAATGTGGAAGATTGATCAAGGCAATGTTCAAGGGCTGAAATGTTGATGGATGTTGTCCATCATGAAGTCACATGTGAATTGCCTCTACAAGGGCAATATTTACTGATGCCACAGTGTATCAAGAGGAGCTTTGGGATTATGTGGCTATTGTTGAAGGAGATGAGCTGGTGCTCCCAACTGAAATTGCTTGCTGACACATGAAGATTTGGGTACAGCAACATCTAATAGATTTGATAAATTGGGTAGAATCAAGAACAGCAATGCCCATTAACTCTATTGAGCCCATTATGTCACATAATCATTACAAGTGTAGGTAACAGTTTGGACTAGTTCTGATCAATTCTATTCTGGTCAATGCCAGTGTGGCCATTACAAATGTTGAACTGCAGGAAGCATCTATGCTATCCTATTAACTGGGGCCTGATAACAGTCTGTCAAGGTAGGCTACACCTAAAAAGACCCCTCTCATCAATCCATCCAACAAACTGCCACCCCCACTAATTAAGGGGCAGGGGCCTCACTCCACCTAGCAGCATGGGCACCAAAGCTTCTGGCTGTCAGTTGCCTGAATAGTTGGTGTACTACTAGCTTTGTTGATGGGCACATTCCTCAGACCTCTGGATTTCAGAGGAGTTCCACCCCATTCTCCAGGTCCAGCCTGTGGCATTCCACTTGATGTATTTGTCTGGACTGGGAAAAAGAAAATAAGTATCAATGAGTGACCCTGCCTTCCACTATGCAGATCCATCCCCTATCCCCCAATCCTACCCTGTTACTCCCCTGTTTCTGGTCCCAGCATCCCACATCTATACCAACAATCACATCCACCCCATACCCTGGGCAATCAACAAGGCCAACTATCTCTCCAACTAGGTGAGGTTTGTGTGGGGATGCAACCTCTTTGAGCAGGTGTTGACTCCCCTCCCTAAATGGGTCTCCAATTCAAGGTATGGGTTGTGCACCCATGAAGTGGGTTCTGTGTGAAGCAGAGCATGGGTCTTGTTAGGGTGGAGCCCATGCCAGCTTAGCAAGTGTTGAAAGCAGGTGGAAGAGGGCTCTCAGTGCCTCCAGCAGAGTGAGATGAGCAAACCATGAAACCTGTCACAATCTGCTCTGCTCTGATAAGAGAAAAAAGAGGGAGATAGGATAGTGTTGAAAATATGGACAAAGAGTTGGGTCATAAGAGAGGCCTGATGAAGGACAATGTTGATTAGTGTGAGGTGTTTGGTAGAGTAGAGTCCAGCATAGTGCAGGGGTGATGAGTTCCCATGGCTGGGTGGTAGTGGTAGAAGATCAAGAAGTGTCATGCAGTTTGGACTAGTTCCAAACCCACCAAGGACTCTACCCCTGCATACAATGAATCAACAAAGCACCAGACAGTAACTATCAGCTGCATAGGTCAAAAGGTCACTATTCATCCAGCCCATATCATCTGTTGCATGGGAGTACTGGGCAAGCCCATGATTCCCAAGGTCAAAAACCCTGAGAGGTTCAAAGGCACTGTCCTTCATGGTGCTGAGTACAAGTCACCAGTACCCTTCACCAACAAAAATGTCATAGTAGTTGGTGCTGGGAATACAGCAGGTGATATCTATGTAGACTTATTGACTTGTGCAGGATCAATTATGCTGGTACAGCAGTCTGAATCAATGCTAGTCCTGGCAGAGACTGTGACAAATATACTAATGCATTCATGGCCTGATGATGGGTCTATTCCAACTGACATTGCTGATTTCAAGGCTACTTCAATACCTCTTAGGCTCATGAGGATTATTAGCAGAGCTATGAAAGCTGGAGGCAGAGGAGAGGAAGGGAAGTATGCAGAGTTGTACAAGGGTCTCTGAGAGAAAGGTATGATTGTCAATGACAGTGAGGAACATGAAGGTGTGCTCTTCCAAGCCTTGGAGAGAGCTGGAGGTGCATTGATTTTTTGATTCTGGGAACTCTCTAATCCCATGACTATGGGTTGAAGGTTACAGTATGCTTGTTCTTCTTAATTAATGCTCCTGAAAGCTCATGGCACTTACAGTTCTTGATGTTGGATGTGCAAAACTGGTGATCTCTGGAAGAGTGAAGGTCAAGCAGGGTCAAGCATGGAGTGGAAGTAGCTGAGCTAAAGGAGAACTCTGTAGTCTTCTCCAATGGCTTGGAGATACCTGCAGATGCTGTCATTTTTGCATATGTGTTTTTTCATTGCTGGAACTTGGCCATGACTTGAATCACTGTCAGAACTGGTTACCACTCGATATACCATGACTTCGTGAGGATCTTTGGCAAGGATACAATTGACCATGCTGGCCATATCTGGGGCACTGATGAAGAAGGAGAGCTCTGGAATGTGTATAGGCTGACAGGGCCATCCAGCAGTAAGTTGTGACACTAAAACCCCACCACTATCTCTTCTGATGTTAGCTCAGTTATGGTACTGTGGTGGAAGTTGCCAACATGCACGATATGGGTCCAAGCAATTAGTAAGTCTAGCTTTGCTCAATCTTGCTCGGACTGAGAGGATGCTCTTTTTAGGCCATGTAAATTAAGGCCGCAGACTTGGGACTGCGCAATGGTTAGGGAGTATTCTGTTTTGTTGCCCTAGATCTCTTCCCTCAGGTTTTTCGATCTGCTGTAGAGGAGGCATAATTGGACATTGTATCAGCTTGACCGATAATATTGTTGTGAGAATAAATGCCTCGAACGCATTGCGTAAGGTAGTACCAATCTATTTAAAGTACAAATTACCGAAATCACCGCATTTTGATATGCGTCCGGCATACAAGTAGATGTAGCCGAGTTTGAGCCTTGCCGAGGCAGGCTTGACGCGTATATGGGATGCAATAACTATCTCCCCTAATTACATCCGTTGTCGGTATAAAGCTGTCACCCTACCTTAGCATCCAAAGCCGACCAGTGCCAAACATTATCAGGCTGAGGGTGGCTATTGGAGCTAATCGCGCATCGAACCGAAGGACTTTGATTTCCCACTTCCACATGGCTTATTATATGCGCCCGTTCGTTTCTTAACATAGCTTGTCCCACCTAGGGCCGGTTGGCCCATGACACATATAGTGTTCGAGGTCCAGATTCCCTGGAAGCCAGAACAACGGTCAAAGCCAACAGCCGATGTTATAAAAGAGACGTTTAGTAGAGTGGAACCGAAGTCGGAGGCATTATCATTCAGTGTTTCGTTTCTTAACATAGCCTGTCCCACCTAGGGCCGGTTAGCCCATGGCACATATAGTGTTCGGAGTCCAAATTCCCTAGAAGCCAGAACAACGGTCAAAGTCAACAGCCGATGTTACAAAAGAGACGTTTAGTAGGGTGGAACCGAAGTCGGAGGCATTACCATTCAATGTCCACCTGGTTCGACTGGCGGTGCTCGCAGGGGTGTGTACTTTGGAAGCTGGGCCGGATTGTTTGTCTCATCCTCAGTTTAGAGGATAGATTTGTTGAGGAACGATCGAGGAAAAGAAGACTGTAGCGGCTTTAGTCCTGGCGAGTTAAGCGATGGCATCTTGAATCTTGAGCATGAGGACAGAAGACGAGACGGAAACGAATGGCGGCGTTGGATCGTCAAGTACCTCTCTCACATAGGCATAAATGACTAAAGGGATTGATAACTTGGAATACGATGCTGTTTGATGCCGCACCTACAGTATTGTTGCAGCCATACCTGGGCACCTGACAGCAATGCTTCTCCTCAGTTCCTAGATGTCTTAACAACATGAGTGGTCCACGCAAGCATGACGATTTTCCCCAACACCAGCGGCAACAGGAGAGAAGACAACAACGTGTCGGGCGAAGCATGTGCCCGTCTAATCAAGTATGCGATCCCAGCGACACAGTCAACGTAAAGCTTCTTCAGCATTTTCCATGCCGTTTGTTGGCGCATATGGAGTCCACGATGTAAATTGGAGCCGAACAAATGCCATAGGAGCTCTCTCGGTTTCCTATAAATGCTAGGGAGAGGTTGAAAGGAAAGACAACAAGAACCCGCATACATATTTTCCAACGCAATGGGTGATTTTCCGGAAGGCTATTTCTTCATTCGCAGCATCAGCTCTGGCAAGGTCCTCGATGTCTACGACAACGGGAAAGAGGTTAGTATGCAGACCTTCGTGACGGCTCTTTTTGGGTCTGATATTTCTACGGCGTTAGCCTGGCACCAATGTGATTGTTTGGGACCGCAAGCCATCTGGCTATGACAATCAACTTTGGAAATACGACAAAGGCTTTTTGATTAGCAAGAATTCGGGACTCGCGCTCGAGGTTCCGGGCTATGGTAAGCCTTGAAGCTCTGCGTATCGGTTAGGTTTCTCAGGATCTTTGTCACAGAGGGTGGAGGTAACATCACTCCCGGGACCGCTTTAGTGCAGGCCGAGAGGAGGGAGCCCCCCGAGAACATTAACCAACTGTGGGCATACAACAACCAGACGTTAACGACGTACGACCCGAAGGTCTGTCTTGCTGCAGAGAATGGAGATTTCACTCCTGGTTCCAAGGCTGTCGTCGATCGTCCCATCCAGGGCGACGTCGCACAGGAGTGGATGTTCGACATTGCGTAAATACTTGAATTGCAACGAATTTCTGTATTGTTCACGGAACATGATTCACGACGTACCCAAGAAGGCTATGTTACATAGCAACATCTACGGAGCAGCGGTCTATACATGAATATGAGATTCGAGTTGGATTCGTGAGTGCTAACCTTCGTTACTGTAGCTTCAGCATGAAACTGAGGGAAGTGAATATGGAGAGTTTTTATCTCACTACTTGGAATCATGCCATTGCTTCCGGCATCGTTGTTGTAAATCTTATTACCGGATTTCTTGAAAGCTATTTCTTCATCTCCGGCGTCTATCCCGACGGCAAAACTAAAGCTGATTACCACTCCTTCGGCGTGGTCACATGACATAGTCACGGAGGCTGGAAGGGAGGACACCCTGTAGGTCAAAGGAAGAACGATATCCACACACTTGTAGTCCAAAGGCAAGGAATTTTGCTCACCAACACCCGTGAGTCTTTCCATCTAACTACTTGTTAGAGGGATAGAGTTGCAAGGATTTCGGGAGTTCCGAGTGTCTGGAATGGCTCGTCTCACGATAACAAAAATACCAAACTGAAAACACGAAGAGGGTGGTAGCCGGCGCCTCGCCCCACTTCATCTCCTCTATTGATTCGCCAGGGCTTGATCGTTGGGATTATGTTACTTGTTGCGGGTACTAGGATAGGGGCACTGATTATAGAGCGCCAATCCGATTGAAGCCATATCAACTGCGTATCAACTGGTCAGGGATCCGACTCATGGGGGTTGCTCACCGCTATCGGCAAACTTGAGGCAGTACCAAAGAATCCGTGACCGGGGTTGAGTGCAACGTTTGTGGGCAAGTTAGAGGGACTCGTGGTGCAAGCATTTTCTTTATACCTTGCTTCCTACTGTCATTACTTCAAACTACCCACAGGATGGCTTGGTCCGCTGTTAATGCTTATGAGCGGTAATGGAACAATAGCCTGAGGCATAGTCCCGTACAATGATCGACCGTCACTTGACACAGCAGAATGTTTTATTTTTTTTTCTGAGCACAGTTCGACATCAATATTCCTAAAAAAAATTACAGCTCGGTAGAAAATTGCATTCTGCACAATAATATGTACTCATACTGGAGATGATGCTATGTCTTGAGCACATTTCGGTCGAATCATCGTGTTCATGTTGCGCAGAAACCGGTAAGAAACTATAAATTAGACCACTCGTGCCTTGTGAATCTTGACATCCTCGCGAGGTCTATGGAATCCGCCGTTCAGAGATCGTTCATACGAGCAATAACGACATAACACATACCTGTCCTGTGCATCAGTAGCAACGGCGCCCAATCGTTGCACCACTCGCATTCCTGAGCTAACCCGGCCGAAGATGGTGTGTTTGTTGTCGAGGTAAGGTGTTGGAGCCAGGGTGATGAAGAATTGAGAGCCTATGGAATATTAGTACACAACCTTACACAGCTCAGATAAAGGACTCAAACAAACCTACCATTTGTATTGGGTCCCGAGTTCGCCATAGCCAGGATACCAGCCCCGGTAAATCTGAGTTCAGGATGTATTTCATCTTCACTGCTCGGAGTTGCAATGAGCCTAAGGCCACTGAGCGAATAAAATAGATGAATGAACGCACAACTTCTGCCCATATATGCTAGTTCCCCCTCGACCAGTGCCAGTAGGGTCGCCGCCTTGGATCATGAAGTCCTATGCCCCGGTATGAGAACAGGTCGAGACCAACAATTTAAAGTGTCTCACAGCAATAATTCTGTGAAATGTAACACCATTGTAGTACCCTTTCTTCGCGAGCTCCGCAAAGTTTCTACACGTCTGTATACACAGACTATCGTCATTTGGGCTCGCTGAGCGAATTCACGAAAAAAGATGCAGTGACATACCTTTGGTGCATGGTCCCAGTAGAGTTCGAATTGGATATCACCCAAGCTTGTTTCAAGGACGACTGATTCTAACATAGTTTCCACTTTCAACTGTGAGGCGCGGATTGGAGTTGAGATGGTTAGTGAAATCCATGGTTGTTGATTTCATAATGAAATCAGTATCACGTGCTTCACAGACCAGAACACGATCAATCTCTGCTTTGTTCTCCACCTGTTGGCAAGATGCGTGCGGTCATTCAGAGAGTCGCTTCGGCTTCAGTGACAGTTAGAACTATTCCTTCAAACTAAACGACTAATTTCTGACGTATCATTGTGCTAGTCGATAATGAGGTGATCTCAAAGATCTCAAAAGGTCTCATGGTCTTGGTCGGCATTGGAATAGGTCTGTCTGCCACTCTTCGCTGACGTCTTCCACGACGTCTGATTGCAGGTTTAATCACAGAATAGACGACACAGAAGCAGATATAACGACAATCACGAATAAAATGTGGGTCCAACGACACTCTACCATCCTGAATTGACCACCGAACTTCGATTTTCTCTTTAGCTTGAATCTTCGGGTTTTCAACGATCCCAAAGACCCGGATAAGATGTGGAAAGCAAGTGTCAAAGACATAAACGGAGAGATTCTCTGCGTTTCCCAGTTCACACTATTGGCGAACACCACCAAGGGAAATAAGCCTGACTTTCACAAGGCAATGGTATGCTGCCGTCTGACAAGCTGTCTGCTGAGAAGAACCTCTCATCTATAACTTCACAGCCAACGGAGCCGGGGCGGGTCATGTATGCAACATTCCTGGAGAAGTTGGGTCAAGCGTATAAACCCGAAAAGATCCAAGGTGCGCACTAGTACCCTCAGAATGCCGCCGCCAAGGTTCTCAGCAGGAACTCGATCTCAAACTAGATGGAAGGTTTGGCGCCATGATGAATGTCAGTTTAACAAATGAGGTAAGAAAACGAGTCATTCTTCCGGCGTTTCCTCTCTAGATTCCTCGCTTTCATTAGGGACCGGTGACATTCACAATCGATTCACGGAAATTCGAATACGTGGATGTGCCGCCTGCCAAACCTGCAAAAGCGGTGAAGTCCGCCAGCGCCCCTCAAAGCAGAGAGAAATCCGTGCAGCCAGAGCCGTAGAACGTCCCAACCGAGACGATTCGCCTCGATATGTGATTAGCCAATGTTAATATAGATTATGGTTTATTCAGAAACATTCATCAGTGTCTAGTCCAGAACATAGTGAACATACGAGGCTCGAATGTTCTTACAGTGCCATAAAAAAGACAGAGTCGGGGCTAGTCACGAATGACGGCTATGACACGCGATGATTGAGCACCGTCAGTTTGGTTGGACAAACCTTGTTGATTTCTTGAAATATTGCGGAGCATCAGAAAGATCATGACCAGAAACCCTACGCCGACCATGAAAAGGAGAACCCGGAAAGCAACAGAGGTGCTTGTTGAGATAATCGGGTGACTGATATCCAGTTCTACCTGATCATCGGTACCGGTGTACGCTTGGAAGACGAAGGCGACGATAGCTACGATGAACAGAATCGTGCACCTGCGGAAAATTCATTGGTATTCTATTGTGGTTTCTCGAGGAGTGGGAAGTTATCATACCATGCGGTCGAGACGGCTGGGAGTGCCAAAACTACAGCATCATCAGCAAAGTGTTTTAGTTCGGATGAATGGCGCAAAGACTGTTTCAACATGTCAAACGTTTCTGAGGAGGAAAAACGCAAATACATACATTGACCCATGTCAAAATGCTGGGAGATGACTTTCCACTCTGGAAGTAGAGATCCAAGATTGTAGCAGATACGGCGGCCATTACTCCGCATAGGAGAGAGAAGTAGGCAGGAGTGCTAATGATTGCATCACTTTCCACTCTGGAAACTTGGAGCACTGCAAGTACAGACCTATTAACCAAAACGTGATTATCGGTACGACTATTACAGAGAAGGAACTTGATCACTCACGCAAAAACGATGCTGGAAAGAACGCGAAGAGTTTTCCATTCGCGTAAAAGAGTGGTGAGGACTCTGTCGCAGAATTCAATGTCATATTCTGGCTGCTCGTCAAGCATCATCCAAGAGATGCTATTCATGGAATTCCTCGAAGGACAAGTGTGGGGAAACGGCTCAACACTTTGGGCCCATATGGATAGGCGTGAGGAGTAAAACTTTGGGAGGTTCAGGAGGACGAGGAAGTAGGCTTGTAGCGAAGATTTTGAAAGGGATTTCTTGAGGGTAATCATTTTCTTTCGGAAGCTTAGATTCTTCGGTGAACCAGACATGCACGGAAGGCATTGACCACGAGGAGCATGACCGTCAGTGATGACAACCCTAGAGATATCCAGGGATGTCTTTGAGTCTATGGATGAGTAGTGCTACGCAAAAAGTGAATTTGGGACTATGAACAGCAGAGAGAGACATACTTGCAAGGCCCGTAGTGTCTTAGAAATGTCATTGGCGAGCCCTTCGGTTCCACTGTCATCTTGTAATTGAAGACCTCTGTTACACCAATGGGACGACGTCTGTTGTTTAATAAGGAACTCGGCTTGTCGCAGTACCCTGGGATATTTCAATACGTGTGCATCGTAGTGTGAAAATGCAGCTTACTCTACCGTTTCCTTGATTTTTCGTTGGTCTAACATCGGCTCAGTCAAAATGATATAAGCTATCGAACAAGTCTGCTGGGCAATGGCATCGTGTGCCATGACACCAGATATCTATAGTGGAATCAGTAATGTTCCACGATGTATTGGAAAGAAAACCTCACTTGTGAAGTGGCCAAGATACTGATCGCCAGAGATGCCGCTTCTTGAAGCAAAGGAGATTTTGCACATTCCACTGCGTCCTGAAATGACTTAATGACCTGAAGGGACTCGCCATGTACGTTTTGGACGAGGGGAAGAATGGACCACATTTTGTCAGTCACCCCCAGCGGGACTGAGAAGACCTTTTGTTCGACAACACGTTCGTCAGACATCGTAGCGCAGGCAGATAATGCATCACACGACAGGGAATGGGGACTAGGGGCTGTAGAAACATTTATATCTGTTGACGTTGTCCGGTTGGAGTCGGATAGGGACGTAAGCACTGGCGGTGCTTTGGGACTGCGTGAGATATGCTGAACACCGCCCAGCTAGTTTGTTGGAATTACATCAAGCTCAAGCGTGGCGATTGATAGCGACAAGACAATTAGAAGTCCCTGGTCGCCTAATGGTGTGTCGGAAACAGCGCGGAAGCAAGATCCCATGACAGCGGGCCTTCAACAAAGTGCGCTGTAAATGCCTTGGTAAACAAGCGACGCAACTTGTCATGACACCATGGAGACATTTGTGCATTTAAGAATGTGATGCCATGAGCCTGTATCGGTAGAGTGCGAAAATGCCAGAAGCTCGGAGTCCAAGATGACTTGGAGTGTGACTTGGCTGAGTCAGCAAAAGCGGTGCCGATTATGGCAAGGCATGGTTTGGTCGTTCATCTTGCAGCTTTCTTCTCTCTCCATCCCATCCTCCATGGATTCGTTCGATAATTTCCAGTACGACTCTGCCTCTTCCTATGGGGGTGTTGTCGACGACACCTCTTCCGTATATACTGCCAACACCCAGGACAACGCCTCCTCCGTTGACCTCTCAAACCTTTCCATTTCCGAGTACAACAGCACTACCTCGCAAAACGGCCAGGCTCTCGACGGTTCCCATCCAAATCGCACCACTCTCGATGAGGATTTTGATGCCGTATTAGACGATTTGAAGGATGAAGCTGCTGTGGATCTTCCCCCTCATGCTTGCAGGTGTGTTTCATATCTTACAATAACACAACCACCCTGAATTTACAATCTCATCAACAGCTACTGTGGAATTCACTCCCCGGCATCAGTCGTCAAGTGCCTGATTTGCTCCAAATGGTTCTGCAACTCGCGCGGAAACACGTCTGCCTCCCATATTGTCAACCATCTCGTTCGCGCCAAGCACAAAGAAGTCATACTTCATGCTGAAAGCCCTCTTGGCGAAACAACTCCCGAATGCTACAACTGTGGCAGTAAAAACGTGTTCATGTTGGGTTTCATACCCGCTAAAAGTGACACCGTGGTCGTTTTGCTTTGTCGGTACGTCGTTGTGCCTCATGTCCTAGCTTGATTACTAACGTGCGCTACGCAGACAACCGTGCGCTGCTATCTCCAAAGATATCTCTTGGAATGCCTCTTTATGGGCGCCCCTTATAGACGACCGCTCGTTCTTGTCCTGGTTGGTCAAACCACCCAGCGAAACCGAGCAACTCCGCTCTCGCCAGATCTCCTTTAACCAGATCAACCGTTTGGAGGATCTCTGGAGAGAAAACGCCAATGCTACTCTCGAGGACCTCGAGAAGCCCGGTGTCGATGACGAACCTCAGCCTATTCTCTTGCGCTACGAGGACGCGTATCAATACCAGAACATCTTCGGACCTCTCGTCAAAATCGAAGCCGACTACGACAAACGGCTCAAGGAGAGTCAGACTCAAACAGATATAACTGTTCGTTGGGATTTGGGTCTGAACCAGAAGCGTGTTGCATGGTTCTGCCTTCCGAAGCTGGAGAGTGGTGAAGTCAGGCTCGCCGTGGGTGATGAGTTGAGGTTGAGGTACCAAGGCGAACTGCATAAGGCTTGGGAGGGTGTTGGCCATGTCATCAAAATTCCCAACAGTGCGTTAGCTTTCAATCCTGTTTCATTAAACTTCCTGACATCAATATCTAGACGTTTCTGATGAAATTGGTCTTGAACTGAGAAGGACGGAAGGCGTTCCCTCGGATTGTACTCATAACTTCGCTGCCGATTTTGTTTGGAAGTCCACGAGTTTCGATAGGATGCAACTCGCCATGAAGACTTTCGCAGTCGACGAAAAGAGCGTCAGCGGGTATATTGTACGTGGCACAACACTACATATAACGTCACTTTTTACTGATCTCATCATTCCAGTACCACAAACTCCTGGGACACGAGCTCGAGCCCCAGACGCTCAGGACCCAGATGCCGAAGCGCTTCTCTGCCCCAGGGCTTCCCGAGCTCAACCACTCGCAGATGTATGCTGTCAAGAGCGTCCTCCAAAAGCCACTCAGCTTGATCCAGGGTCCCCCAGGAACTGGCAAGACCGTGACTTCGGCCTCTATCGTTTATCACCTTGCGAAGATGAATCCTGGTCAAGTCCTTGTCTGCGCTCCATCCAACGTTGCTGTCGACCAGCTCACCGAGAAGATCCACGCCACCGGGCTCAAAGTCGTTCGTCTCACTGCCAAGTCTCGTGAGGCATTGGACTCGAGCGTCAGTTTCTTGACCTTGCATCAACAAGTCGCGAATAGCACGACGCACGTGGAGCTACAGAAGTTGATCCAACTCAAGAATGAACAGGGAGAGTTGAGCAGTAATGATGAGAGGAAATATAAGACACTGATTAGGCAGTGTGAGAAGGAGATCCTGGGCGCTGCGGACGTTATTTGCTGTACCTGTGTTGGAGCTGGCGACCCGAGATTGAGCAAGTTGAAGTTCAGGACTGTGTTGATTGATGAGGCTACTCAAGCCGCTGAACCAGGTGAGTAGAATTCGACTTGAAACATGGCAGTTGCGCTCATTTATCCATAGAATGCATGATTCCTCTTGTCCTCGGTTGCAAACAAGTTGTATTAGTTGGTGATCATCAGGTATGACCCTTGTTTGTTGCTACCTTCTGCCTTCCTCACCATTTCCTATTAGCAACTTGGACCAGTCATTATGAACAAGAAAGCCGCGCGCGCTGGTTTGACGCAATCGCTCTTTGAACGTCTTGTTGTCCTCGGCAATCGACCCATTCGGCTCCAAGTTCAATACCGCATGCACCCTTGCTTGTCAGAGTTCCCGTCAAACATGTTCTATGAAGGAACCCTCCAGAATGGTGTCACCGCGCCAGAGCGTCTCAGGAAGAACGTTGACTTCCCCTGGCCCGTTCCTGATACCCCCATGTTCTTCTACCAGAACCTGGGCCAGGAGGAGATCTCGAGTAGTGGTACTTCGTTCCTCAACCGGTATGTATATTCTAAAGAAGAATTTACTGCTGTGCGCTCACATCTTTCCAGAACCGAAGCCTCAAATGTGGAGAAAATTGTGACTAAATTCTTCAAATCTGGCGTTGTTCCTGCTCAAATCGGCATTGTGACCCCCTATGAGGGCCAGCGCTCCTACATTGTCAACTATATGCAATTCAACGGATCGCTAAAGAAGGATTTGTACAAGGAGATTGAAGTGGCTAGCGTTGACGCGTTCCAAGGACGGGAGAAGGACTATATCATCCTCAGTTGCGTCCGGAGTAACGAGCATCAGGGCATTGGTTTCTTAAACGATCCTCGGCGTCTGAATGTCGCCCTCACGCGTGCCAAGTACGGGGTTGTGATCCTCGGCAATCCCAAGGTCCTAAGCAAGGTGAGCAAGACCACTAAGCATAAACCTGAGCTACTGCTGATTGATGCGATCTCTACAGCATCCTCTCTGGCATTATCTCTTGACCCACTACAAAGAAAAGAACTGCCTCGTCGAGGGCCCGTTGAACAACCTGCAACCCAGCATGATCCAGTTCAGCAAGCCCAGGCGGTCACTCGCCAAGTCGATGGATCAGTTCCGCCGGCACGAAACCAATGCTCGGGACTATCTGAGCGTATCTGGTAACGTTGTGATGGATCGTGAGTATTTCGTTTATTGCTCGGTAATTTCATAATAAATGTCTGATCGCCGGTTTCCAGCCATGGCTCGCCGCTCGGGAACGCCCAGTCGCTTTGATGCGAGCTTTTATCGCACCCATGATGCTCTTGGCTACATCCCCTCCGATGTTCAATCTCTCCGCTCTCAAGCGACGTACTCTTCCGGATTGCCCATGTTCGGTGCTCCTGGACCATTCGGACCTGGCATGCCTCGTGTTCCTGGGGCTGGAAAGCGAAGCACGTACAGCTACGCGTCCTCTATTGTTTCCCAGGACGTTGGACCCAGTGTCACGGATAACAGCAGTGTTGTAGGCGGTGATAGAGGAAGCAATGTCAACATTGCCTATTCCCAGAGCGACCGGCTGAGGAGACGCTCGTCTTTTGGATCTGCGTCTGTTACTGGGCAGAGTGATCTCGGCAGTATCTCGCAATACGATTACAAGAGCCAAGATGACGCTAACGACTTGGACGATATGAAATCGCAGTACACCGGAACGCAGTCTGGAGTTACGGTCTTTTGATCGATTTTCCTCTTCTGCAACCTGGAAGATGGATCGTTAAAGAGCCTGACTGCCCTCATCTTCTCCCCTCCGGCTCCGGGAATCATGGTCTTGGGTTTGCGCCGAGGCCTGTCCTGCCTTTCGGGGGTAAGGACTTGTCTTTGTGCTCATTGCAGCCATAACCCGTTGTTCTCAGTTTCCGGAACTTGCACATCATCAAGAAGCCTTCTCTCCGTTATTGGAGAACCGAATAGCCCAAGACCCCAGACCGCCAGCCTAGAGTCCTCAGTTGCAGGTCGTCATCAATCGTCTACTACCTTATACGGTGCAAACAGGCAAGGATGGAGAGGCACTACACTCATGCGCGGTGGCGTTGTATTGAACCCGAGACGTGGACGGTCCCTGTAGCTGTCTGGCCCTTGGCCTTCCGTGACTCCGTTCTTGACCTTGTTGTGATTGCTCGCAAAACCCGAAAAGAATTTTAAAAAAATCTTGATACGGTGTGGGTGGTTTTTGTGCTTGTTATCTATGGACATGTATTATAAGTACCTTTACGGAGATGTGATTGTCGGGTCGATCAGACTCGGTTGATGACTGTTGTGAGATGACGGACCGGAATGAATTGTGTGATTATGTTAGAAGAATTGACATATGTTGTTGGATAATTGGATGGAGATCAGTGAATCAAAATTTGCGGCGGATGACAGGTGAGGGAGAGTAACAATGCAGATGGGTGATTTTGGTCTAGGCGCGAGAGCATTACTCCCATCGCCCTCTTTTTTTCTTCCCATTGTATCCGTCAAGCCCAACATCATCAGACGGCTCGGACTCTAGTTTGCGCTTAAACGCTTGACCGGCTGTTTCCTTCTTCCCGCCTCCTCTGTTATTACCCTTTCTACATCCTCCGTTCATTGTTGTCCCCGTTCTGCACCCTCAGACAAACGTAGAGATTGTTGCTAAGCGTTACAAGGTGGGTGAGATGAAGTGTTGGCGAGCGAAGGTTAGGGGGACTGATGTGTTTGGGTGTAATAGTACGTCTTCGGCGCTTCTGGACTTAACTTTATCGTCTCGCATAATCCCTTCCAACTTCTGCGTGGCCTTTCAACCAACCAGGCTTCCCATCCAACTTCCAGGCTCTTTCATTCCTTCCTTAGCAGGACCCAAACCCTGGCACGCTGCTGCTGAACAGCAGAGCGGTACGTTATTCGAGGCACTATAAACTTTCCAACAACTTGGCTATTACCTTGCTACCATCCCCGTTGCCACATACATAGGATTTGCTTGCCAGCTTTCCTCTGATCACCAATCTTTCGCTTTGGCCCTTCCCCTTGCTGTTGCTCTGCTGACATTCTCTCATGTCCGTTGCCGTTGCTATTGCGGGTCCTGCGATGACTACTCAAGGTTCAGACGTCAAATCACCTCCGGATGCCACTGCGGACACGTCAAAAGCACCGGCGCCTGGTAACTCCCCACAAAATATTGCACTCAAAATACCTCCGATACCTCCCACTGCTAGTCCCACTGCTACGAAGCGATTGGAAGAGGTGCAAGAGGTGGAAGGAGAGAAGGAAGAAGAATCGACGCCTACCCCAACTTCGTCTTCGCTAAGTTCGTCTATCGTGTTCTCCTCGTCTTCCGCCTCTTCTTCGCCTTCGACCTCGCCTTCACCGTCATCCTCCATGGACGCTTGCGTTGCATCTGACGCCAACCGGTGCGACCTCACTTCCGACAAGGATGCCCGCGAGGAGCACAAGGTCATGGAGCAGGTGAATGGAGAAAAGAATGATTCTGCACTGCCAACAGTGTCAAATCTGGACCCTAACGCCGATACTGATGTCAAGCATGCGGATTCTGCGACTATCACCACTACACCACCATTGACATCAGTCTCATCAACTCCTGCTTCCTCTTCTTCCACCTCGCTTCCCGCTACACCTCCATCGTCATCTCCAACTCCAACTTCCACTACCCCTTCTACGACAAACGTCAATGACTCCAGCGCTGATTCGAATGGACTTCCATCGCTACTCCGCCCACGCTCACATCCGAACCCAAACTTGAACGTCAAATTCGCTCCGTTGCCGGAACTTGCACCGAGGAAGCGGAAATCTAGTACGCCACTCGGCATGGCTGCCCGGTCGCAGTTGGCTCGGAGGAGAAGAACGATGTATCAGGATCCGTATGATGATGATGCAGGGTATGAGGACCCTTATCGAACAAGGCGGAATCATTACACTGGACCGCCGGAGATCTCGGAAAAAGAGCAAATAGAAGGTGGGATGGAAGGTGGACAAGGTAAAGGGAGTGGGAAGAAGAAAACGAAGAAGAAGGCTGAAGTGGCGGGACAGGCAGAGGATGGAGGAAAGAAAGTGAAGGAGAAGAAGGAGAAGAGTCAGCGTGAGGAGGGAGAGCGGCAGTCTGAGGCGGAAAATGATGATCCTTTTGTTTTGCTTGCGAGGAAGATGGGAAAAGCTGGGAGGCATATATGGAAGAGGATGGCGAGCGGTGGAAAGAATGGAAAGGAAGGCGTGGCTGGGGAGGAGAAGGAGCAACAGAGGGTCGTGCTTGCTACAGTCACGACTGATCCTGAGGAAGAACGACAGAAGGAGAAGGAGAGACAAGAGAGGGGGGAGGGCGGGGTTTGGACAGAAGAAGTGGGTGAACAGTATAGAAAGATGCAAGAACAGAGGGTAAAGGATTCGATGGAACCCGATGCTCCCGTACTGCGCGCCACATCTTCTTCGCCTCCGCCACCAGAATCCAGAAATTCCGACCAAGAGCGCCTGCCTGAAGAGCTGGCATCACCTACCGTAGAAACGGACAGGGAGGGGGAGAGGGATCAGATCCAGGAGAAGGATCTCGACGTGAAGGGCGTGAAGTCGGATGAGAAAGCGAACGGTTCACTCATGATGGCACACACCCCAGTCTCAGCTTCATGACACCTCCAAGTTTGGTTCCCCGTTACTTCGTCTACGTGGTTCGTCGCCCCTGCCTCCTAACTTACCCACATCCACCGACATCCCACCGTCGCCGTCGATATACTTTACCTTCGTCGTTCTTTCATTTCGCTCATCTCTCATTTCGCTCATCTCGGGTCTTTCACTTCACTTGTTTATCTATTCCCAGCCTCGCTCCTTCACCGAAATTACAACACCTCCCAGGAAACCACCTTCATACATCATGCATCTACATGCGCTCTCGTCGAAACGTTGATGATCGCTCAACTGTTCTATTTTTACAGCATCCTTACTTCCCCCCCCCCTTTTTTTTTTGTGGTAAAATGTGGCTTTGTTGCATTCAATCTGTGGAATACCTTAGATACTTATCTGTTTTCTCTCGTTCGTTCTACATTACCTATCCAAATTCCTCGGTCGGCGGAATGGTACGCATTGGATATACCAGTGATACAATCATTTGCTTATAAGTAGTAAATAAGTCTTCGAGTAATAAATGGTTCTTTTTTCCCGGCATCATGGCAAGTCGTGCGAATGCTTGGCTCTTTCGTTGTCAAGACCCAAAACTAGATAAAGTGCTTCTATATTTGTATGCAATCCATGGGACGCCCTCCATGTCCAGTTAGTCTTGACAGAGTGATCGGCGTACGTCCCCATGGGGGAATCAATACCTGTCGAGGGAGAGTACTATGCTATGTTATGAGCTTCATACTCTGGCCTCGCATTTACTTCAACAGCTAGTTTTCTCACTTTCTTTCAACACCCTTCCGGACGGGGACATCCACTCGTTTTCCACATTGTAAGTCCGTGATACCATCCTATCTCCCTCTCTGAAGACACCTAAGGCTTGAAGCTCAAACCCCAAGACATTAGAGAAAGAATGGCGGTGCTATGCAGTTCTGTCCCCACACTAACAAGGGTGGACACGATAACGTCGCAAAGCCTCTTTACCATAACTTTCACAACCCTAACGACACTACCACCGACAACGGTGCCCGTAACAATTGCAGCCCTCGGTCCATTCGTGCTGAGTGGGGGGCAAAAAATCATCGCAGGTGCGTTACCTATAGCCAAGACCGTCTTTGTTCTTGTAGGGGTAACTAACCTCGCATTTTATTGCCAAGGCAAAACATCTGCGGTAGCCGTCACATCGACCAGAACCTTTGAGGCTTTATTGACACAGGCAACAACAATATTCGGCGTAGTGTGCAACCCAGGACCAACGACGCCTCCTAGCACCACTACCACTACTGTAATCAGTAGTGACCTCGGTAGCGGTTTCAGTGGCCCCACTAGTGCTGCCACTCTATCGCCATCGACAATACCCAGTATTTCATCGACAATAGCCAATGTTCCATCGATAACACCCAGTATTCCAGTTAGCACGTCGGCGTCAACGGGATTGAGCCAGGATGTCTTGACGATTAGCCTAGTGGAAACCGTTACGACGTCTAGCGGGGAGCCTCTACAAACTGCTGGCAGCTTTGATCGCGCTCAAAGCGGAGGCATCTCCAGGAATCATGTGGCTGCGATTGTGGGAGGAAGTGTGGGTGGAGTTGTAGTAATTTTGACTCTGGCATTGTGTTTCTGGTACGTCAATTATCATCTCGTCGATCAGGAGAGATCATTTGATGGTTACGCAGGTGGCGAAGGAGAAGGCGGCCAGTTTGGGATGGTGTGCTTAAAGACGATCAGGTTGGCAACGAGGGCCATAGTCCAAAGCCAAATTCCGGACGTTCAGGATCGCGTGCAGTACTCACGCCATTCCCCTACGATGCATCGCCTACATCGGCTTACAGAGATGTAAAGCATCACGACCACGGGCGGCAGCCGAGCGCAGGCCCATCGTTCGTCACGGAAAACTCTGGAACACATCACCAGATGGGGTCCGGGACCTGGGGACAACAGGCTTATACTCAATATCAATACCCGGATGAAGGATACGGGTATGGGACCGGGGGTACGAGCGGGGGAAACCAGTCTTCCAATTCGAGCTCGAACCCAATTTTATGCGATTCCCACGAAGCACATGCTACGCTGGTAGGTATATCACCAGAGGGAAGGAATCATGACCGAAACGGTAGCGGTGAATCGGGTTCTTCTCTTGGCCTCGGGGCTGGTCTGGTCAGCCAGACCACAATGAGTGTCGCGCCTCCGACGCCCATAGTCAGCCCCTTCGTCTCTACGTCGCGCCCAATTCTGCCGCACCTGGCGAATCCCAGTCGGGGGAGATATCAGGAATTGGAAACATCACCAACGGCGGAGGCGGGTCGAGCACTAGAAGCACGCAGAGAAATCCCACAAGGAGAAGGCGGGAGAGGTGCTCTCGTCGCACCTCCGTCATATACTGAGGCGTGAAGGCGATGAGGCAAAGACGACGCTGGTGAGTTGTCTGGGGGTTGCGCGTACGGTTGGAAGGAACCAGAGGTCTGATTCTATGATTTTCAGAGCAGAGGCTAACCTCGAGGGCGGTGGGTTCTGTGGTCTAAGACCGGGGGATTTTCGAACATTTTTGCTGATCCAACAGGTTCCGAAAAGAACTGTTTTTTGATATTTTCGAGTTTCGCGGTCGAACTTTACATACCAACCGGACAAACACATAAGAGGGTTTTTCGGAATGTGAATGTATTTAGTCGTGTATAGACTTACATAAGATGTCGTCATAGGCGTCACGGTAACCCTCAGCATTAGGTCCTTACGTACATTTGGGCATCGAGTCATTGAGAAATCCAACCTCTGTTACCTTTGTGCTTCTCACTTCTACCCCATTCTGCTGAGATATCATGGCCGTTCTAGTTACGCTGCCAAGGAACTGCAAGTCTGTTCGTCATTCGACGAATCATGGGTCCTCTCAGTTGTGTCCAGGAATAACAGGAGTAACGCGTTCACCTCCCAAAAGGCACAACGCTCCAGGTGCCGAAAGTCATGCTAACTAGAGGTGGCTGCCAGCTGGCTTTCACCTCACGCAGGCGACTTAACCCTATGCTGCAAGAACTCAACAGATAAATAAGTAGGACAAGACAACTTGATAAGGCAAGTGTTAGCTATAATTGTCAATGATATAAGAGTCGCGCTCATTCCTTTTGATGTAGCTTACACATTCCCATATTCATCTGGTGTGTCTGCCGTGGACTTCTGGGAGACCGCTCACTGACAGACTCGCAAAGAAAAGGGGTTGATAGGAAGTGATACCGATGTAGCCTTCCCCTCCGTGTTTTCTTCTCCCGTGCCAATAGTCATCAGGAGCTAACATTTCGGCACGGTGGCCGCACTAGAATGACTAATGAAAGTTGTCTATCCATCCTGGAAGCTACTTATCCACCCTGTGAGGACGGAGAGTGTCTACACGACATTCAGATCCGTAATAATGACTGCACCATCTTCATCGATCAGCTACGCAGCTACACTGCCCTGTCGGACATGCATTGCGCTCCCGACTATTATCACAACCTAGATCCCTGGTTTGTTGATTAACTGAGCTGCCGGACGCTTGCTGATATATCCTCCGGGCTAGGTTCTGCATTTCCATTACAAATTCCTGTCTTCCAAACTACATTCGTCGATGTACATGTTCCGTGCACATGGCAGACAAGCACCTGCATATGCTCCCAATTCAACACAAATCGTCTCTTAATGTCGACTACTCCCTCGACAACCCTCACTCAAAACCCTACTATCGCCTCTGATGTCTTGGTACCCGGCACAACACTCGGTCCTTCATCTGCCTCGACAGCATCAATACCGGATGTACGAGCTCCTCCTAGTACTGTCACATTGACATTTGCACTGGCTGACCGAGACATGGGCGCTTCGGGAGGCAGGAATTTAAGTCTGATTATTGGCAGCGAGGTGGGTGGTGTAAGTGCATTGACTTTCACAACACTGACCACGTATTATTTCCTGTAAGCAAGACGTTCTCTTATTCATAGTCAATCCTGATATTTATATCGTCGCGGAATGAAGCTTGCGCCAAGGGCAGATGATCTGTTCGGCGGCGATACTCCGTTCGCAAGGGCCCCATCGGTCCCACCAGCTGCAGCAAGAACAACTTGTAAGCTCAGCGTAAGAATGGCGCCGAACCCACTCAAACAAGACGATCAACCTGTTGTCAAGCCTTCAATCGTCGCAGCACCTTCGCATTTCCCATCGGATTGATCCCCAGTCCGTACCAGCATCACCCAATCAACCTGCGATGTTCTTCCACTCCACGATCTGATCCTCTCGCCGACTTGATATATTCTAAAGACCCCCTCCCGAAGTCACGGACGAAATTTTATCCAAAACGAAAACCCTCGTTACTCTTTGCCGAATTGTACACCAACTCGGTACAGTCGGTCGCACTCTATGGACTGAGGCTTCTTGCGGAGATGAACTTGTTTAGGAAGGTTGCCACACATTCCGACATCCCGTTAGCTTTAGGATCAAAAAAAAAAAAGAAAGAAAGAAAGAGGAAGGAAGAAGAGCTGGTCGCTTGGGTTATGTATAATTTGATTTTCTCATTTTCAGATGCTCAAGGGTCTCGATTTCTATCACCGCTCATGCTGCGAACCTTGCTGCAATCTCTCATCCCCTTCTGGGTTTGGCACCCCTGGGTCGAAATACGGTGCGTCAAACAGGCAAATCAGACCCATATAACAGGCGAAACAGGCTTGTGGAAAGGCTGCAGCCGACGTATTCGTAACAAAACAGGGAGAACACGAAAGTCGACGCTACAACCCTGTTCTGGGTTAACTCTGGTCATCAGGAATCGTAGGGAATCATCCACTCATTAGCCGAGAGAATTCAGGGCCGACTCAATTGCTTCGATAAGGTCGAAGGCAATCCTTTTAATGGCCACGCCGGTGTGGGGAAGTTTTGCGTCAGACCTTTCCCCAGCTTTTCCCCTCCCCTGGCATTTCCTAGTCTCCTCCACCGACCACGAGACGAGATAACTGAGTGGCCTACTTCCGAACGGCAAAAAATATGGCCGAATCTTGTTCCTCGTTCCCTACGCTCACTAGCACTCAGGAGATCAGGACCCAAAGCATCTTGACTACATTTTCTACCGTCATTTCTACCATTCCGGCCTCGACATTGAGCGTCACCACGACAATACCCTGTGGAAATACATCGTGTCCTTCGACCGTCTCACTTACAGAGGTCCCCGGTATGGATGTTCTTATCTCCTGTATGTAAGTGGTGGCAACTGACTTTATCATAAAACCCAGCGCGTCCATTCACAACACGGGTCCCAGTTACCTTGACTTCTCAAATCGATACATTCTTCTTGACAACTCTCTGGGGCAGCAGCTGTACACATTCAAGCAGTAGCCTAACTTCCGATCTTCCGATCTCTACCCCAGTTACACCTAGCACCAGTTTGACAACAAGTTCGTCGTCGTCGTCACCGTCACCATCATCTTTGCCGTCGTCGTCATCGTCGTCATTATCGTTGACGACATCGCCGCTGTCATCGCTGTCGTCGGTACCCTTTTCCTCGCCTATATCTCAAACATCCATCCCATCGGGTTCTGAATACACCTCAGTCGCGATCTCAACGAGGCCTGATGGTATCATCACTTCAAATACGATCGTTGCAACAGTCGCGCCGTCCGAATGGACTACCATAAATAGTGGTAGGGTTGATGGAAGTGGAAATGCAAACGTGGGTGCGATTGTTGGTGGTGTCGTTGGAGGTGCGGTTTTCTTGGCCATCGTGGCTTTGGTGATATGGTACTTCTTGTAAGTTGTTGGGATCACTTCTTCATTTCAGCTATTGACATAATGTTGCTTTTCCTTTTCACGTTACTAGAAGGAGGCGAGCGTACGATGCGGAACTGGATGCATTGTTCGAGAAGGCTGACCCGCCGCTGATTATGAAAACACGCCACGATTACGATGACCACACTTCTACTGGCCATGTCGAATCGTTCGATTATCACCAAGAAGAAAGTCTTCAACACCAGTCTCAGTACCTCCGAGGGGACCAGGTATGGTTTCAATATCACGAATTTTTTGACTAACAAACACAATACCGCACAGGGATTCCACCCTGACCCACAACATTTCCACTACCAATGTGACCCTCAGCCAACTACTTCACAGCCCCAACAATACCCGTCCCCCGACCAGACACGGGGCTACGACCCTTCATTATCCCCCGATCCTCGATCAACTCATCAACAGCAGTTGAACCCGAATAGCTGGCAGGCCCAAGGACAGCCAGAGCATGGTGGTAAGACAATAAGTAACGCTCAGCCTCCACAAGTGGGCCACGATGGAATCGATCTATCTCTTCCAGTACCTATCATTGGTGGTGTAACCCATGATCCCGCGGGATATCCACACAATCCCAGTCCGAGTTATCCAAGTCATCACGATCAACCCTTGGCCGCTCAAAACGTTTCATATCCTCCTCCAAACGCGTACAATCCTGCGACCCAGATTCCGCCCACCGCTGCTCACCAGCAGGCGTTCCCCCCCAGTGGGGGCACTCCCGGCGCTGAAGGTCCGGTGCCACCATCTGCATCGGGACCTGTCGGAGCTTATGCATTATGAGCAATATGCTGACGATGGAAAGGGGGATGGGCCCTTTACATCACTAATCTTTGTGCACCGCAACGTGAACCACATCAATCATGGGCGCGTACCCATATCCACGTCAGTTTACCTGAATAGACTGCTGTGTATCATACTAGCCCTTCATTCCCGGCCCTTTCAAGCAAATGTGCACCTAGATGGAGAACGAAGAAAGTCAGACTGTCTGGCCTTCAAGTTCCACACTACTTCTTGCTTTACATAGGTAGCAAGGTATCTATAGTCTAAATCCTTGGCATTCATATGTCCGGACTGTATATCATTCTCTTCCCCCTACCACTCTTTATACTATCTTTATTCGACCAGTCCATTCTTTTACCATCGATAACCAATTCCAGATTGAATCCCTGCCCAACAAGGTCGCGTAATGCATACCTAAGCGGTGCTTCCCATTCAATATTGACATTGAGAAGTTCGAGGCGAAAATGTGAGGTCATTCCTCTCTGAAGCCTCTTCCTCAGAAACTCCAAAACGAGGTCTTCATCGTGTCTCTTAAGCATGCTATATGCTCCATTGCTCGCTTCGGAGTAGACCCCATAACAATAGTTGATGATCAAGGTTCTCAAATAGGGGAGGTAAAGAGTCGAAGTCCCATTGAGAACCTTGAGGATATTGCGGACTGCGTCTTTGTGGCAATAGTTCAGAGTCATTTCTCTGAGACTATGGGTCCGCGCGAAAATATATTGTATAGTCGAGGTTGGCCATGCGGAAAGATGGTGGAATTTGATGGAAGTTAATGATTTCGGGAGATTGGAGAAGAGAGCTCTGATATAGGGGAACGATTCGGAGTCGACGAGAGCCTCTGACTCTTCTACTCCCACCTGATTCCAAGAAAGAGTACGAATAGCGGGCATTTCGATACGGTTGAAAAGTTTTAAGAGACGGGAGTCGGCACAATGCGACCACGTCAGCTCCTCCAAGTGATGATAGACAAGTTTGTCGTTCGTGGAGGGAGTAGTGGTGTCCCCGCCCCAAGCATGTCGAGGACGGTGAAGGTTTGAACTACGGAACCTGACAAGGTTCAGGCAGTGCGAAAACAGCTCTGCACAGATGTCGATTGTCACAGAATTGAGTTCCAGGATGGTGATCGACGCCCAAGGGAGTATAATCCTTGAATCAACATTCCGTAAAGAGATTCGCGAGAGAGACGGAACATCTGTAAGCAAAAGCTCACTTGACATCTCTTGGGTATGTCCGTCCAACGAGAGGTGCGTCAACCTCGAAAAACCGGAGAACGACTGTGCCCACCCCAAAGGGGCGTTGGACACTTGAAGGAATTGGATTTTCTGTGAATACTCCGGACGAAAGAGTACATTCGTGATGGCTTTGAATGATTTATGGGAGTCTGGGGTTGGAGGGAGGTCAAGGTCGAGTGATATAGGAAGGTTTGAAACGTTAATGAGGTAGAGTTCAAGGAAAGCGATGGTGTTTTTGATTTTTGCTCGTAGATGGACGTGAAGAGACAGTGCTGTCCAGAGCTGCGGTGTTGACCAAGCAACTCGCCGCCAATGATGGGAAACGTGCCCGAGGGTAAGGGGAAAGAAGCGCCGACTATACCAGCCTCGAGGGTTGTACATACGGCCTTCTCTGTCTAGGCTGATATGTGGACATGCGTGTTGAAATATCAGAGATAGAATCTCGGTTGCAAGTGTCCTCGTAGCGGCCTGCGCACTGTTGAGGCGCCGCAATAGGGCTACACGTTTTTGGCTGGGTTGGGAATCGCCAATTTCCAAATGACGTAGTTCTTGTAGTATCGAGTTGACTTCGTCATTCATTCTGATTGGGGTGTAGGGGCGATAAGAGCGGGAACGCGAGAGAACGAGTTCAGTCGTAAATTTGCTGTGTAGGGGCTTACGAGCTCCTTGAACGGAGGCACGATGCTAATCATTATTCGGCTGTCAGGCCCGGGCATATTCCTATTATTAGTAAACAGGATTCGGAGTATGTATGGAATCAACACTCGAGGTCGCTAGCAGTAACCTCATAGTTATCCAGGTCACCGTCGTCCTCTTCTGCGCTATCATCATCCTCTTCCCCATCATCATCATCCTCATCGTCCTCTTCATCGTTCTCTTCATCTTCATCTTCAGCGTCGTCATCATATATTCCGTCACCTTCAGCCGTCAGAACAAGCCAATCAACTTTCATACCAATGACTTCCAGATCGAACCCTTCAGAAATCAACTCGCGTAAAGCCTTTCGGACATGCGGATCCCACTTCACACCTATGTGCTTGAGCTCGAAGCGAAACCTTGTGCATACACCTGCCTCGAATCGGGATGCAAAAATTTTTAAGATATCCCAACCGGCGTCCTTGCCAAGCTTGAGGCATGGATATCCGCTGATTCGGTAGTTGCGTGTATCGTAGCAGCGTTCGATAGTTAAGGCCGCCAGCGATGGGAGATAGCGTTCGTCGGGAACCCAAACAAGTTTACGCATGAAAGCGGTTACGGTCTGCAGGTGGCATATCTTGAAACTAAGGCATTCGATGTTTGGGAACTGCTTCAATACCTGCTCGACAAGGTCACAATCCCAGAACGGAAGGTTCTTGAGCGTCAATGTCGTGAGGGCCCTTGAGATGTTTGGCATAACAGAAAGGAAGGCCTGCCTGAAATCATCAAGGTATGATTGTTCATCCCAGGAGAATCTCCTGAGACCAGGGAGCTGGATGTGCTTCATCAGAACTTCAGCATGGGCATTTTCCGCATGCGTCCACGAAAAATCTTCCAGGCACTGCAGAATAAGAGGACCCTTTTCTACGGGACTGTCAGGGAAGTGGTTTACTTTGCAAGTTGTGGGGTTGGAGCTTCGGAACCTGACGAGATTGGGACACTGGATGAGTAGAGCGACGCAGGTGTCGATGAGAGCGCCTGATAGGTCCAGTGCAGTGAGTGTCAAAGATGGAAGCTTGATTGGTTCGTGCAATCCCCTGATACAGAGCTTGCGGAGGGACGGAACCTCGATAAGAGAGAATTTGACATCTCTTGGGGAGAGAAAAGGTTTATCAATTCGGAGGTTGTTAAGCTTTTCGAGTTTGGAGAAGAATGTCAACCAGCCATGAGGGATGTTGTTGAGATGGAGAGAAAAGATCCTCTTGGAGTGTTCCTCGTGGAAGAGGGCATTGGTCAAGGACTGCGCGGGGTTCGGGCACAGATCCAGTTTCAGCGAGAATGGAAGATGGGCAACGTCCATCAAGTGTGTCCGAAGCATTGCAGCACTAGCTTCCTGTTGCTCATCACTGTATGCGGATGTCTTCATCGTCGTCCACAACTGCGGAGTGGACCGCACGACCTGCCGCCAATGAAAACAGACATGACCAAGCATGAAGGGGGATGGACAATTCCTATGATACCCATGGTTTTTGGGATCAAGGCTAAGAGGAGGACGCGTGTTTCGGAAAATCGACGACAGAATCTCTGGCAGGAGCGCGCGAGTCGACGCTTGGACGTCATTTAGTCTTCGGAGGAGTGAAGCGCGTTTCTCGTAAAGTTGGCGTATCCCATCATCAATTACGCGTATTTCTTCGTGTATCAAAGAAATTTTGTCTTGGGGAGAGTGACAATTTGGGATGTTTGGAGGTATCGAAACTAAGGCTGCCATGGCGGTACAACTGAGGAATACGAGGGAACAAACGGGTACTTAGGCTAGATCACGTGGTTGATAATAGTTATTTCTGTTTCGAAGATCGGCCATTTCCCTTGTTGATACAGAGTCAGACACAGCCACATCCGACATTTCGGCAGAAGTTTGATCTACAGGCAGCCCGCGTCCTTGCACTGGCTATACTTGGCTATGGTACATCGATCCGGAGCGGTCATTGTTACAGCTGTCCAAAAGGATGCCAGTGGCCGCAGTAAGCTAAAGAAAGGCGGGTGTGTGGCCGGGAAATGCTGGATTACATAACATCGATTCCAGGAACGCTTCCAGCCCGCTGAATTGCGGTGTTTGGACCCTGCAACAACCACACATCCCTTCCTTTCCCTGCACAATTTATTTCCTCGTTCTTTCCTCTGCGGCCACCTTGTTCAATACTCTCTCGATCCCCGCCCGCACTGCCTTCCCGAGAGACTTTCGGTCCAAATCTTGTCTGCTTCTTGCGCTCGCTGTCTTAACCTCGTTCCCCCAGGTGCATCGGTTAAAGCTCGCGGCCTTTTAAGCCCGTGAAGTCGACATCGCGAGGCCTTCTCTCACCTTGCGCCATATCACACTGAATCAGAACGACGGTTGAACTCTTGGGAACCTGGCTTAATTCCTCTGCTTTTCTCCACTTGTACACCAATCAAAACTTGAGGGGGTGGCAGTCATGTCGTCGTGCAATACTTTCCCGACTCTGACGAGGACAGACCAGGTGGTTACAGACAGTCTTTCAACATCACTCACGACACATGTTACCACTCTGCCACCTTCCATCACTACTCTTACCCTCACCCCATCATGCACTGCGACTGTCGGCCAATGCTCTATTGTACCAATCATAACTACGTCGCAGATACCAGGTTGGTTGAAATTCTGACAGCAAAAGAAGGGTTCGAACTCACGAGTGATTATAGGCGGGACTTCTACTGTGGTAGACACAATTACTATCACCGTCCCCATTACCTCTTCTCAGGTAACTACGCTCTGGGGAACTTCTTGTACGCAAACAGGTCAAGATACATCAGCTCCCCCGCCACCCTCATCTTCGAGTACATGGACACCTCCACCTGCCTCCAGTACATGGTCTCCATCCTTTAGTACTCCTCCCCCGACTCTCATTGTTACTTCGTCTTCATCGACGCAGGCGGACGGGAGCGTTACGCCAGTCGTCTACACCATTACATCTACCATCGCCCCCGTTTTGGTCTCACAAACCGCTACTACTGGCAATACCAGCACGCCCAACTCAGATACCTCAAGAAATCTCGGGCCCATTATTGGTGGTGTTGTTGGCGGAACTGTCGGTCTGGGTGTTATCGTATTCTTCGTCTGGTTCCTTCTGTGAGTGGTCTTGGTTCGCCGTGTGTGGCACCCTGACTCATTATGTTATGCGTCTAGCCGAAGACGACGGAGATGGGACGATATCTTCGATAACGACGATGACGTTCCAGCTGTTGCTGCTGCCGCAATACATAAAGAAAAACAGGCCGATGTGAATCCCAAACCGTATCAGTATGGTCTGGTCGGTCATACCAAGAGTCCGTCCCTCACGTCGGCACCATCATCTCCGCCTCCGGGAGCTGCACCAGCTTTGGCCGATGGCGGATTCGATCGATCACATCATCGGAACAACTCATCCACGCCCTTGCTTGGTCCAACCATGAGTACGACCACCCATGGCGCTAGTACATCACCCTCCCCAAGGCCGCCAAGCAGTACAGGTTCTATGCAAGGTTATGGACCGCAGGACACCAATCTCGGTGCTCAGGGCCAGATATGGGATCCCAATCACTTGTATACTGCTGGTAGTACAGCTAACGCCGCTGCTGCGGTGATGGCGAGGAGAGATATAGATCATCGTACAGGCAGTCCTATCAGCTTCCAGGAGCCGCGCATCTTACAAGTCACGAATGCCGATTTTGGACCTCAGAGCCCTGGAGCTGGACCAACGACTTCGCCTTCTCCCGGGCCGCAGAGGGATGGGAAAGGTAGAATTGTGACGAGAGGAGAGAAGGCGCCGATCGTACATCTTGATGGGGGTCGTTATCAAGGTGCTGCTGCCGGAAGTAGCTCTGCCGCTGGACCAGCGCCGCCCGCATATTCAGAGTAGAGCGATAGTGGTGGCGGTTGGTCTTCTTGGTGGAGGTGCAGTATCGTCTGAGCCTTACTTTGTGCAAATAGTCGTGCAGTGCTGGATGGTGTGATGACACAACTGGCTCTGCATTTGGACATTGCCTACTCTGTACATTACAGAGTAGTGTATGGTTTCTTCTTTCATGACGTCCATTTCGTATTACGGTTACCTTTTGATTGACTCATCCTTTTCACAGTTATTTAACATCTCATTATCCCTCATCACGTATATGCTTCCTGCACTCTCTTGTCCTTGCATTCATGACCACATACGACAATATTCCCATATCCTGCTACCGGACTGTTATTCCCAAAGTATTATGCTAGTTCTAATGGGGTAGCGCATTTCCGTCTGAATACTAACCAATGATGTTTCGGGATGTGCGTTATTTATTTATTCATTATGATGCCCGAGTGATTCATTTCAGCCATCCAGCTGCACGTAGACCAGAACAATATATCTCCTTTTAATAACAAAGGCGAAGGTTGTTGCATTAAGCATTTCCTGGGTCAAGTGAGACGACAGGAGACGACTCTTGGACGGGGTTCTACGGGATTACTGATGTGGGCTGCATCATGCAGGGACGGCGTCAATTGTTCATGCTGTGCAGTCACGTGATTCATACACGCGAAGACAATGCGGCTGGTTCTGCAACGTGCCATTGTTCTCGAGCACATTGTTTTCGCGTTGCCAGCCCAGCAGGGGCGGCGAAGAAAGAATGGAAATTACTGAGCGTATCGTATCTGATTCACTTCGGCGGCCTCTCACGCCCTGACCCGAAGTTTCCTATATATCGCACAATAAGCCGAGTGGAACTTCCTTCTCCTTGATTCTACCCACTTCTCTACTCGCGACTATTTGCTTCTTTCAGCTCACCAGTACCGTTGCTCGACGGCTTTTATTGCTTTCTCGGTGCTGGTCCACCTCCAAGATTTTATCCTTCACGATTGTTCACGGCTTTTTTCCCCGCTAATACTTACATTCACTATTTTATTTTTTCCATCCTTTGCTCAACAACATGCCAGTGAACGCGCGCGCAAGTGAGTAGTCCATGAATTTTGTCTTGAAGCCTGGAAGCTGACTTTTTCTCTTACCATAGTCACATTTATCGGCCTCAATGGTGTCCGTATTTTGAGCATCGTCTCGCTCATACTCGTCTTCTCGAGTACCATATTCGTCATGGTCAACAATATCAAGGCAGTCAATGCCTTTGAAGCCAACAAAGGCAACATGGACCTGGAAGATTGTGACTATATCGAGTGCGTTTGTTCTTCATCTCACCCTTCTAAACATCGATTGACATGTTGTTATCATTTGTTCTGTAGGAACAGCACGGTTCCTAACCAACCTGCTGGTGTATTTTGGGCCATCGTTTCCAGCTTGTTGATTCTATTCCAGACTATCATTCTATTCTGTGAGTGCTATCGTGACTAATTTGCTCGCCAAGATGTTGACTTGTAAATGAAATGAATCCAGTGTCCGAGATAAGCTGGCCAATGAAGTTCTTTGATCGCTACTTCCCCGTGCTAGGGTCCGAGTTTGGTCTCGGTGCCCTCGGTATCTTCCAAGCCTTGTACGCAGACTTACATTTCTCAACCGCTATATTGGGTGACTAACGTTTCATTCTCTTGTAAACTCGTTGCAGAATCTCAACTCAGATCCTCTCACACCATGTTGATGACTTCTCTCTTGTCTCTGCATTCTTCCTCTTCGCCCTAGGCTGTCTCAATATGCTCCTCGGCCTCATTTACCGGGCCTCCGCCAAGCCCAAACGTTCCGTCACCTCATGGCGCAACGAAACCAAGCGCGTCCTCCCTACACACACCGGCTCCTCCGGCTCTACAAAGGTTACTACAAGCTTCGCTATTGGCAGACGTGACACGTACTTCCCAGAATCGGGTACGACACTCCAACGAGGCGGTTCCGAACATGGTAGCACGTACAAGAGCCCACTTCCTTACAGTGAAAAGGTTGGATACGGCTTTGGTACTCATGGAGAGAAGGCTGCTGGGTTGAAAGGGTTCTTGTTGCAGAAGCCTGAAGAGGCTCTGCCAAGATATATGACCCCTCCTCCGGCATTGTCCAGGAATGGCACCAAGAGGTCTTCGAGCTCGAGTTTCGAGTCACCGAGTCACAGGAGGAGCGATAGCCAGGACTCTGAGGGTAGGCGGTCGAGGTCGCATAGGAGTCCTTCGCCCAGTGAGGGAAGGAGGACACCGCATTTCAAGTCGAGTCCCACTGCCCTATAAATCTGGGTGGAACGTGGTCAACATTAATACCTGTTGACCGAAGTCGATGCATGACCACCATACGGGGGAAACATCGATATGGACTGAGATGATGCTCGGATAGAGACGAGTGAATACTTGACGACTTCGGTTGGACTCGAACATTTTCCTTGACGATTGAGTTGGGACTGGTTTTCTTAGACTCATTTGTACGATGATGATGCTCATTACCCTACGATCCTTACGGACCCTCCCGTGGCCTTTTCTAGTTCTTGTCTATTTGATCTTTTTTTGCGCAACATCGGAGCTCAGGGCCTTATGAGGCGCTGGACCGAGTTGCTTGTCAATGACTTCTGTCCACTAGATAGGATAATTTATTTCCTAGTCTGTTGTAAAAATAGTATATATTTCATTGTCCTCACATTCAATCCAAAAAGGGTTCGTGTATGCAACTATGGCATCCCGAAAACGAGCGCCGGATCCTACATATGCAAGATTATGAAAGCTCGACCTCCAATTAACAAGGTGGAGGATGGGCGATGACACTAGAGGGAGTCTGGAACAACTTGACTTCCGCATTCCTACGATTGACCAACCCCTGCAAAACCTGCCCACCAGCAAACACCCACTTGGGCAACTCCTCCGCCGCAACGGTGTTTGGATTCTCTCCATTATTCAACCTCGCAATCAACGTCGAACTACCAGCAGCACCACAACCCTCGTTAAACGCCCAACTAACCAGAGCACCGTACTGGTTGTCGTTCAACCGAACGGAGTTGACGATGTCTTTCGTGATACAGTTCTCGAAGGTGCGGAGGTCGTTGTTGAGAAGGGTGGTGGCTTCAGCCTGAGTTAAGGGGAAGGAAAATGGGACTTCGGAACAACCAGACGTCTGGCAAAGATGGCCGTAACCGACGGTCGGGAGTCCTATTGGGTCTGGGGCAGGGCTTGCGACGAAGCCTTCGAATTGTTTGATGAGGCTGATGGTTGCAGAGTTGACTGCAGGGGCCGCGCAACCTGAAGCTGGCAAGCAGCACTTGAAATCAGCGGGCCCCGGGCAGAGACCTTGATAGGTGGATAGGTAGGTAAGTGGTCGACCTAGATTTTAGAGTGAGCTTACCTGAGGCGATGTTGCCTGTAGTGCAGGAACTGGTGAAACGGCAGGTGCCGCCACTACCACAAGATGCAGTGCAGCATTGGATATCGGTAGGGTCGCTGGGGCAGAAACCAGGGTGAGAAGTGCCTCCCCCAGAGGAGCAACTGCTGGTTGAGATGCAGGTGCCTGGAGCGCCGTTCGCAGTGCAAGCTCCGTTTAGGGCGCCCAAGACAGAAGGGATGCCGAGGAGAAGGAAGGCTAGAGAAATCATTAAACTCGTGTTACTGGAAGAGCAGATATCCAGTATATCCAGCTCCTTTGGAGGCGTGAATGGACTTTATATTCCAGTAGTCCTGTTCTCATCCCATGAGGTCCGCTTTCGATATGGATAGTCCTGTGATATTCGCGCTGTTCAGCACGTTGGTGTGGGTTATACTCGTGGATGGACAGCGGCTCTTATTGGACACGTAGCACGCGGCAGGCGAACTTCATCGTGAAAAGAAGTGCAATATGTCGTTCAGCTGATGGGGAAGGAACCTTCCTAATATTTAGTTTGATTGCTGATGGTTGCAAGTTTTGAAAGGCTCGGCGAACAGAAATAGATCACCAGCTATCCACAGGACTGAGAGAGAGATAGTTATCAAAGAGGCTTCCAAGTGCGAGAACAAAGAATCTTAGAGCCCAGCTGGCAATCTTGAGACCGAAACGACATATTTGGTCAAGACGCCAAGACATGAGGACGGCTGTGAGCAATTAGTGTTCTCACCGACAGTTCCACAGGGTTACAGTCACCAGAATTTTGTTGTGGCAGTATGGTGTCAAAAGGCAAAAATAAACGATTAGAGCAACGCGGCAAGGTGTCAGACTCGAAACCCGAGACAGGTACGGGAATGATTGATTGAATTTTTCCGCCAGCGTAAAGTGGGTCGAAGTAAGGGAACAAATGCGAAGAGTTGGTGTGTATCTTGAACACGCACCTGTTTGGGTTTGTGTGCGTATGCCTCCTGCGGCAATGGAGTTGGTCTACTGCGGGATTGCCTAGAATGTTCAGGCTATGCCATTCAGTCCGAGTAGCTGAGACAGCAAACCCTCCTCAACACTTTGATGGTTGGTTGGGAAGTAATAGCTTGAGTGTGTAGCAGGCTCGCATCCGTATCTTGGGATTTTTATTACCCCCTTCCTGGACGTTTGGACCTGCTATGGATGTATGCGCATGAATCTTTGAATCACGTAAAAATCATTTCTACCGGGCACTGAAAACAATGTTGGTCATTACAGCAAGTAAGACAGGATATGATACCGAACAACCAGCTACATAATAGAAGAGAATAACATAAAACGAGCCGTACAACATAGTGCATACATCACAACAACAATGAGCCTCGAACAGAACCCGACCATAAATCAACGATGGTCGTCTTTATAACATAATGAACAAGCATTACCTCCATTGTCTGCTTAATACCCTCTCCTTAGCCTCTCATTCTCCTCTCTCAACCGCCTATTCTCCTCTCTCAAATCATTCAAATCTCCAACATACTCCTCCATCAGCTTCCTCAACTCCTGCTTCCACCCCCTCCCCATCTTCACCAAATCCAAGTGTAGACCCATCATCTCAGCCTGGGTCTCCCTCCGGAAGTCATACATCACATCTTTCACAATGGTCCTCAGTAACTCATGCGCACTTCCAGCAGAGGGCGTTCCTGGCATATGTGCAGGATGTCGAGGGCGGAGCGGCGATGCATCCCATGATTGACTTGAACCGTGACTTCGTGTCTGGGACGAGGAACTGGTAGGTAGGTGTCGGCGGGGTGAAATTTGCATCGATAGGCTCTTTTCGCGTTCACGTTCTTCATCATTGTCGGACTTAGAACCTTCGGCTTTCCCGATCCCACTTTCCTCCTCCAGATGATCATTCTCTTCTCTGAAACCAACTGACTTCGTTCGGCCTTGTCCCCTTACATCATCGTTCTTCGATGTTTCCCCGCCTCGACGGGTTGCACCCTTGCCAGCCTTGATCCACGCCTTGACTTCAGGCGTACCCAGTCCAAGGACCGCCATACCTTTCTTTTTCTTCTGCGATGGAATGGGTGTCATTGGATCCGTCTTCATATCCGGTAAGTCTGGTGAAGGTGTTCGACTGGGTTCGCGTGGTTTCGAAATGGGTGATACAGGGCGGAGGTTAGACTTGATATCAACAGGAATAGGAGGGACGGGTGGAACTGGTGAAGTCGGCAAAATGTGTTTTCGTCGAGAGATAGCAGAAGAATTTGACCCAGAAGACGCAGTACGTGTTGAGCGCGAGGGAACAGTGGGTGGAGAACCTGAAGGTGCCAGGGAAGCGGAAGACGTGGCTCGGGAGCGGATACGGGCCCGCGCGTTGGAGACCGAGGATAATGCTTCAGGAGTGGTGGCCGAGGCTTGGACGACCACTGATGGCTCAGCAGGTCTTGTAGTTGTAGAAGACTTTCGCGTCCTGTTAGAGGTAGAAGTACTAGTTCGACGTGTCGATTCCAAGGCCAAGTCGGCCCTCGCGGACGAGCTTCTGGGTTTGGGGTTCGGAGACGCAGAGGATAGGGAATCTGGTTTTTTTGCTTTGGCAGTTCCAGAAGTGGCGATGGCTTTGGTATCTAGACTGTTGCTGTTTCCATGTGGATCCCTTGCGGGAGATAGGACTTTCTTGAGGTTCGTAGTCTTCGACAAAGAAGATTGTTTGGGTGTTCCAGTCATGGATAGTGCTTTACGAGCAGGTGTTGCCGCGACGCTAGGACGTGTGAGTCGTGGTCGCATGGGAGAGGGTGCAGGCTTCGAGATGGAGGCACTGCTCATGTTCCCGGCGGATAGTTTGGGTGTCGCTTTTGCTCTGGTGTCGTCAAGTGGACTCTTGAGCTTTTTCTAATATGCGGGTCAGGTTTTGGGAAAGTTGGCACTTCTCGTACACATACTTGGACAGCCAAAGTAGTAATGGAATTTCCGGACTCGCTAACCACAATTGACTTCGCAGGCTTGTCCAGAGCACGCAAATCCTGGATCAACAGTCTACCATCTTCAGTCCCGAGATAGATTAATGCACCTTCCGGAGAAAATGCAATAGTTGTCAACGGGACCTTCAAGCTTAACGTCCGGAAAAGCCTGGGTGAAGACGTCTTCAGTACTATGCTTTACAGGAGGAATGAAGTTCGGCACGCACCCTTTCTCCTTGTCCAAGTCAACCAGACCAACAAACCCATCCTTTGTAGCAATCGCGACCAACGTTTTACTGAACGGACTGCATGCAATGGCAGAAATGCAGTTGCCGATTTCATTCATCGAGATGGTCTTCAAGGGTGCAGAAGGGCGAATTGTGTCGTATACCAATACTTCATCCTCAGAACAAACCAACAGCCGGGTGCGTATATGTGAGTGGAAGACGCACGTAGTGACGGACTTCCTTGAAGGCAGGCCGCGGAGGATAGTGTGCGAACCGGTTGTGAGGTTGTGCACGTAAACTCCATCTGGGAGTCCACACGCAAGGAGAGTTGAGTCATTGGAGAGCGATAAGGAGAGGACATCTTGTTTATGCGAGCCAAACGACCGAACGACTTTGGCTGTTGAACCACTACACTCCAGCATATGAACATTCTCCCCCGCGCAAAAGATGACTGAGGATTCATCCTTTGCTACCAGGCACCGTATAGGATCTCCTTCAAGAGTATACAAGATCTTGAGCCGATTTGATGGTGGCTCGTAACGAGAAATCGTCCGGGCGGAGGAGAGATAAAGGGTCGAATTGTCGATTGCCCATGCACTGGAACCATAATCATCTGTTGCTGTAAGACATGATGGTAAACTTGAAGGGGGGTGTTTGAGAGTAGCAGGATCAGCAACGGCTAGGACAGCCGTCGTAGTAACAGCGAGCATCGTCCGCCCCTCATATCAATCCCTCAACCAACATCTTGGGACAAGACGCGTAAACATGTGCATACAATGGAGACGCGCTACATTCAAGTCATGTGACGTTTTCTCCTATTTTGTTGTGCTTCCCGCTGAGCATTCATCGTCCTAGACGATTATGGCAGGGTGATGTCGCGCATTATCTAGTCATTCGACACAAGGGAAGTAATATGGTAACCAACGGCTGACCGAAGTTCCGGCGTCAAGTCGAGGATCGTATAGATATGAGTCCATAAGGTTGTGGAAGAGCTTCGTCCATCAGTTGTGCACAATAACCCTCGCCTAGCAGGACCAATTCGGGGAATGTAAGGTGTGGGCTGTACACCCAGTGCGTGCTATGCATCGATCGTACTTCTCCCGCTAATTATTGCTGAACACTGGAGACTGGAGTTCGCGTCAGCAGGGAAGATACCATTGTTAGCGTAGCCGCCAAAAGCAAAAGGAGTTGTGTATTTGAAATCGAAATAGGAAAGCATAGACGGCTAACGTTTCGAAGCAAGGAAGTAGAAGCGTGGATAGCAATATGAACCTCTACCAAGCTTCATTCAGAATCTGATATATCCATATCCATTTCAGCTTCTTCGTCTGTGTTGACTTTCCTCGGCTCAGTGAGCGGAGAGGGATTTTGGGCAGTGGTTGGAAAGTAACGGTTAGGCTCGGACCATGGACTAGGAAAAGTTGCGGGACTGGTAGTTGTGGATTCGGCGTTGAGGGGAGGATGCTCAGGTGGCACGGGAATGAAGGGAGGAGGGGAAGGGGGTGGAAGGGGCAGTGGAGGTGGAGGAGATGAGGGTGGCGGAGGGGGTGTTATTGAAGGCTCGTCAGGAGGCGGAGGAGGTATTAGTGAAGGCTCGTCAGGAGGCGGTGGGGGTATTGGTGGTGGCTCATCAGGAGGCGGTGGAGGCTGGCCGTACAGTTGAGCGAAGTAGTCATCTTCGCTGTCAAAGGCAGCATTCCACTCGATAGATGACGGCAACGGGGCGTCCTGTTTGGTGTATGCGAACAGGAGCTCTGATGAAAAATATGTTGATGGGTATGTTGCCCAACGAATAGGCGTAGAGGTCTGAGGTGAGGTTTTCTGATTCCCTTGATCTACGGAATGATCCTCGCCATTCGGTTGTGTATTGGCAGATTTTCCTGCAGACAGAACGTTTTCCGAGAAGTCTTCAGCTTCACCGAGGTTGCCGAAAATATAGAATGGTTCATCTGAGCGATCGTAACCTCCATCCAGGTGTTCGTTCCAGATCCTCGCACGTACTTTGTCCCTAGGGTCCAGAACACTGATCCAGCCCGGAGGATAGCCCCAAGTTGCGATGTTCCTCAGCCATTCACCCTCGCCAAATCCAATAGCCTCCCGTAACAAGGGTCCTTTGATTTGGCCAGGCTGGAAGGTATTGAGCCATTCCAATCGTTGTTGTCGCCAACCTTCAGCAAGGTAGATTCGAGGGTGGTCTACCGCTCCACGTAACTCTTTGTAGAAGTTAAAGTATTGGCGAGACAATGATATCAATTCTTTATCCCGCCGGAAAGGACATGTGGGTACGGAATGGTCAGGTGAGCCGCAATTAAAACATAGATTAACTGGATCTGGCTCCTCCTTTTCTTTATCAGACTCCTCTTCGCCCAATACTGTGTCGGTGTGACGTTGATATATGCCGCATATATACGGTTCGTACCATGGGTTGATGACGCCTGAGGTATCGATAAAGAAGAGAGGCTCGGAGGAAGTTGGCCCCGTCACTGTGATTTGGTCGTGGTCTCCGATGGCGACTGCTGTTCCTGGGTCTGTTGTTGATCCCATTTCTCGAGTGCTTGAGTCACAGTCTGCGCGTCCCAGCGACCTTTGGCAATCTCTTTGCCCTCGAGGTGCAGCGCCGGAATCCAATAAACATACTTCTTCTTCCACCGCTCCTGGCCCTCTTCCTGAATATTGATGGTCTCCAACTGGAATGGCCGCTGGAAGTGGCATGTTCATCAGAGTCGTTGACATTAGGGAGATATGTTACCCACTTGTTGGCGAACTTTGGCAAGCTCCGCCTTTGCAATCTGTATGGATATGAGCATGTGCTAATAAATACGGGAAAGATTGCTTACATCGCAAAGGGAACAATTAGGTCCCGAGAATAGTGTTAGACGAGGAATACGAGCAAAGCGCGCTGCCATGACTCACACGTCATGAGCAACCTCAGGTGCTGACAACCGTCAGCGCGTCAGCATCGATCACAGACGCTCGCCCACGTGATGAAACGCGTTGTATTTTGGGGACGCGTCGCAGTGAGTTTGCCTCAGTTCGGGAATTTGTAGGTGCAGGGGGGAAGTCCACTGGCAGTCTGCACCGTCCATTCGATCGCTTAGGGTTCCTATAGCAATGATAAACACCAGATATTGGAAATTCTGTTTTCGCCGATCTGGCCAACTCTCGGCCTCCGATGATAACTGGCGAATCAGGTTGCGGAAGTGTCGGGTCATAAGGATGGCGAACGTGTCGGAGTGTTTTCCTTTCCAACTTGCAAACGCCCTTCCTATCTGGACGCTAAATCTGGCTAAACTCAGGACGTATATCGGAGCTGTCAATCAAAATGGATGACGGCGGCAGACGACATTCGCTTCTTGATTTGCTTCAGCACGTGATGCCTCTCACGAGCTTTCGGTTCAGTTGGGAGACGGGGTTACAAAAGAGTTCGTCTTGTCTCTTTATTCCTGCTCTTAATTCTACGCCTGACTCGCGTCTGCAAGGCCCATGCCCTGCAATGACCCTGCCAGAACCTGCATGGCGAGTAAGGAGTGCGTTTTCAGTCTGCTTTTTGCTTTGGGACCGCACTGACGGCGACCAGCACGACCATGTCCGTTTTACCAGCAAGGGCGTTGCATCTTTGCAGATTCTTGTAATTTCCTGCATACCGCACCATCGCAGCCTGCGCCTGGTACAAGGGCGAGTCTAGACTCCGTAGGAAATTATCCACAGTCTTCCGCACGTTCCGTGCCGGTCAACCCCCCGCTCATTTCTGTCGAATCGCCGCATTCCATTCGTTCACCCCGCTCTCCTCGGTTTGCTAGTTTATTGTTGGCCTTGAAGGATGTTCTTGGCGATGACCCAGAGGATGAATTGGTCGTTGAACCTATGGCAAAGGATAGCTCAACGGCCATGGTTAATACATCCTGGTCGGCTAACTCAACCACCTTCATTGACGATGCAAATCCTGCCACAGAAAAAGTGCTAGAAAAGTGCTCTCCCCCATCTCCACCCTCTAACACAATCCCTCTTTTTGACACCAACGACTCCCTCTTTAATGACCAACATTCCTTTGTTCATGGTTCCCAAATCGACGACAACGTAGATCGAGACACTGGAAGTCCGCCATTGCCTCACACAGATCCCGACGTGGAAGACGATACCCTGCACATTGACGCCTCAGCCTCGTTCAACCAACCCTCCATACATACTATCAGCAGCTCCCCAGTTACCGAGGATGATCAAGAAGGGCAATATGTTGAGCACATCCATTCAGCTGCTCGTGATGATCTACTCTCCCCTGTCGAGGTATCACATCTCCAACTAGCCAATTTCGCTCGAGCGTCTATGGATATGACAGAATACGTTGATGACGATGATACTTGGCGACCACCATTCCCTTTAGCTTTTTCCCCGCCACGGAGTCCGGCCCCTGGCTCCACATTCGAGCTTCTAGCTTCCCCTTTCGGCAGTCCCAGCAATCGTGTGCTCTCTCCCCGATTAAGCGCCTTCATTGGGCGCCATCCCGTTGTTGCAACTGGAGGGAACACCAACGATCAGGGAGCTCGTGACTCAGATCTCGACTCACCGCAGGCTCGTCCTGTCCAAGAGAATTCAGAACCCACTAAAACATCCTCGCCCACTGCCTTGGTTGCCGCAGAAGAAGACGGCGTCCTGTCACCCGTATATCAGGTTCTTGCGGATGGAGGGGAGGAACCTGACATTGTTATGAAAGATGAACGGTCGAAGATGGCTGAAGATGAGCAGGAGGATTCTGAAGGATCTTCAAGTGGGAACGAAGAGGAAAATTCCGAGAAGTTCTCAATCAAAAGCGAAGAGGAGGATTCTGAAAAGGATTCAATCGAAAACGGAGAGGAGGATTCTGGAAGGGACCCAAGTGAAGATGAAGAGGAGGATTCTGGAGAGGATTTAATTGAGCGTGAACGAGGGGAATCCCAGGAGGATTTGGGTGATACCGAGAGGAACGAAGGCGACATATGTTTTACCTCTGCGTCGCGATGGTATTCAGAGGGTGGAGAGACAGCTGTCTACGTTGGAAGGCGACTATCCACTCAGCAAGAAGTCCGGTCTGTGATAAAGCGCTCAAGTCAAACACCCACTCGTTTTCTCCAATCTTCCGAGATCGAGTTCTACCAGGACGAGACTACTGCTAATTCATCGATCACAGTCGAGGGCCAAGAACAGGAGGTTATCCGAGATATACCCGACCCTATGTCTTCAGGACGTGATTCTATTTCATTCGCCAGACAATCTCTATCCATTGCCGAGCCTCTTCCAGAATTACCTTCCCCAGATCTCCAGGAACCTGCTTATGTCCAATCTCCTGAAGTCCGTCCTCCGGCCTTGGTTCAGGAAAGTCACGAGGTTCCAAGACCGAATCTGGTTGACCAGGTCCCGGCGTTTAAGGAAGAGGTCTCTGAAGGCGTTGGAAATGAGTCTAACGTCAGCACGACTGCGCGATTGGCATATCTTGAACCCGGCGACGAGGAACAATCTGGAGATGGCAATTCATTTACGTCGTTATACGACGCCTATTCCGACTTTTCTGCTTCACCCCCGGTGAGCCAAGAGTCAGCCCTATCTGCTGAGGTCCAGGAATGCCGTTCAATGGATACCACACCGGGAGAGTCATCCAGTATTTCGACGCCTCTAAGCTTTACACGCGAGCGCGTTTTTACGCCTCCTTCGCCAGAGGATCGCAGCCGGATGATGATGAGCGAAGCCTTGCATCATTCTCAGTCTCCTATACCTTCTCGACATTCCATTTCACTTTCAAGACGGTCGAGCAGACTGGGTTCTCTCTTTGTTACCCAACCCGAGAATAGGGACGTCATTGAGAACGTAGATGACATCAAGTCGCCTGTCTCTGAAGGGTCGAGGAAGGTTCCATTTGGATGGCGAAATTCTCTGGTTTCGGTGGGTATATGCATGTTTTACTTATCATCGACGCTCTGATTTATTTCGCTTGTGCTTAGAATCGTTCGAGTAAATCCGCTCGCACCTCTCGGACTTCGCGAACGATAACACGGCCCGTCTTGGAATCACTAACGAGTCCCCTCCCTGCAGACGAACCTCCGTCTTTGAGTTCTTCCCCCTCCAGCCCTGTCCCACATACTTCCTCTCGTCTTAGGCCATTAAGACTGGTGAGTCAAACTGTTCCTATCACTTTCCGAGGACATAGTTGAAGCTTGTCCGTAGTCTATCATTCTTAACTCTCAATCTCAACCATCACGTCCTGCACCTTCTGGTATTCCTTCTGCATCACCCAATCATCAGCAACAACCGCCTGGTGAGTCCTTACCTGTTTCTGTGGCCTCATTCTTACTTACCATTATGTAGGGAACCATCGCGTATCTATGTCAATCTCAAATGTATCATCAAACCGTAGAATGTCGCACAATCCTTCGGTATGAAACACCTTCCAGGCTATATGTTATATTGCTCAACATGTTTTCCAGCTTTCATCTCGCTTTTCGCTTATGTCTGATCGCATGCGCAATAATTTAATCTCCTCGGATAGCCGCACACCGTCTCCACTGACTTCTGACAACTTCCCGCAACTTTCAAATTTCGGGCCTCCATTATCGGCTCCCCCGTCTCATTCTCACATCTGGCGCAGAGCGTCAATATACTCCATGATGTCACAGGATGAATACCCCCGTACATCGAGCAGGCTCTCTGAACCCGCTATTCGCCCTATAGATGAAGAAGACGACGATGATTACGATGAACATTACGAAGCCCACGACCAAAACCCTGAAAACGAAAAAGCCAACGAGCATATTTATAGACGTATTACACCCCCTCCCATACCAACCCCTCCACATAGTGCCACCATTGTCCAACCCGCCCGACCGTTCTACCATGCTGTATCTACAGCGAAGCCGACGCTGATGTTTGCCATTGCTAGTGATGATGTTGCAGAGGTTAAACGAGTATTGGAGAGTGGTGATGTTGGACCTAACGACGCTATTGGCCCCCAGACGGCGTTGGAGTTTGCGTTGACGAATGATCAATTAACGAACAAAATGGAGATCGTCAAGACGCTCCTGGCATATGGCGCTGATCCCCGTGTGGTGAAGCAATCCAATACTGCTGCTGAGCGGCGTGCTTCGATAACAGCGGGAGGTGCGAGCGCTGAAGATGTGCAAGAACCTCCAGTGGCGTTGTTGATAGATGGTATAGACCCAGCATTGAAGTACGCGCGACTCGTTTCCTCTGGTCCGTTTTATTGGGCCTGTTTTGCTGATGTGACGAACTTCTTCAGGTACTATGTTGAGCGCGCTGATGCTCCTCATACACGCCGCACGTCAGCTCTAATACATCGTTCATTCTTCCGGCCTCTTACAAGGGTGCGGTATGAACTTGTTGGCCAGGACTGTGTGCTTGAACAGTTGTTCCGAGTCTTAAGCATGCAGTCTCGTGGACTTTCAGTCGCTCCTATCGTTGTGCTCTTATGTGGCCCCAGTGGACATGGCAAAAGTCTGCTTGCGCGGAAATGTATGTTTCGGGCTTGGTTCTTATGTGTTGTGTGGGCGCTGATGTTTATTCCCCTTCTATTCTGGCAGTTGGATCGTTGCTTGACGTGCCCACACATACAGTTAATATGACGACTCTGAGATCCACCCATGATATATGGCAATCACACTCAATGAGCCCATATGAGGTGTGTAGTGTTATTTGTGCGCTGTTGAGAGATGTTATGAACAGCAGAACAGACGCCAACAACATGTACCCTTGCGGAGTTCTTGATCAACAACGAGGGCAAACGATGTGTTGTTGTGCTTGATGTAAAGTCCCTGTTATCCTTGATTGCTGTTCCAGCGCTTATCATAATCACAGGAGATTGAGAAAACCGATGAGAAAACCTTATGGTCGTTGCTCATGCCATGGGAACTTGGGCGGTGCTCATTTGAGGCCGGTAGTCGACATATTGATGTTCGCAACGTTGTGTGGTTAGGCACGTCAAACATCGGACACGACCTCGTCTTCAAACATCATGAGGCACGAGCGCGCCCGGATGACATGATGGCGCGTGAGGAGTACGTGGAACTGATGGGGCTACTGCGTCCGCTTGTATCTGAGCGTCTTGGGGTGAGTGCATACCTTGACACATATCGAGCGTGTCGGTTGCTGCCCGGAATGATGATAAGCATACTGACATGGGATGTGACAGGCGTCGGTGTTGTCAAGAGTCACTACGGTGCTGCCGTTCGTGCCGTTTACGCTGGAAGAGAGGAAGGCTATTTGTTCGGAGGCGTTGTATTCACTTGGAGGTGATGATGCGCGGTCATTGTCTGTGAAAATGGTCGAATCTGTGGTTGGGGATGCTTTGGCGAGTTATTGTCCAGCCGAGGGTGCGAGATCATTGTATCGAGCGATCTCGAGTCGGCTGATGGATATCATCTGATGTTCTTCGTTTGCTTTCTTTCGTTTTCTCATCTTGGTGGCTTGGAGTTCGGATTCAGATGCATTCATTTCTTTCTGTGTGTATTATCATTGCTTAAGTTATTTTTTTAGCCTTGTTTGCTTTTACACTTAATTCAACACCACGCGTTCTCCGGCTCCTTTACTTGTGTGACCACGGAAGCCCGAAAGGGGAACCGCAACGCCCGGTAAGCCATATTAAGGGATGGAGTTCCCGAATCATGGTATATTGATAGATGGAAGTGTAAATAGACATGTGTGCAGAAATCTTGTCAACAGTGATCCACAATGACAAGACACGACAGGCATCTGATGAGAACCGATCCCGTTGCTGTTCCCTTCACAGTGGGACACTTTGTAAGGGGAGGCACAACGACTGACTGATCCTCCCTCTCCTTCCTTCCCCTCCTTTCCGGCCTCACCCCTTCCGTTAGGCCGTTTCGTTCGCTCCTTGTCTGGTCGCCAAGTACCAGTCCTTCCCCTCTTTTGTTACAATCGTTTTACGCTAAGACATTACATTCTCTTCCCTTACGCGTTTCCCGGTGTTCCAACAGTTGTCCAAGAGTACGGATAATGCATCACCGTCGCAAGGCTGTACCCCGTCGTCAGCCATACTTGATGATGAGGGCGGATGCGGGCAATAGTAGTGCTGAGCAGCATGGCCCAGAATCACAAACGACTGCGGTATCGCATCAGTTGCCAAAGACGACGGTAGCTGTTGTGGTCGTACTTGCAGTTGTGGGTTTATTGCTTATTGGAGGTGAGCACAAACTGGCCTTGGTACCCTAATATCTATGTTAGAAGAATAGAATGTGCTGAGACTTTTGTCGGGTTACCCTAGGAATCGCATTTTGGGTGCATCGTGCTTGGAAACGGAAGAGAGATAGGATGGAACGATTGGCGTCTGTACCGGTATCAAATAAGAGGATTCAGCAGGACGTACTGCATATGCAGTCGGACCCTGAAACTGCATCTGAGTCGGATGAAAAGGTTAGTTCGGGCTTGGAGAGGCCGAAGTTGATTGCGACCTCCGATGGAACCTCAACTTGGCATGCGAGCGTGGATGGAAAGAGTATGGATATGGATAGTCTGGATCAGGTCGTGGGATGGGTCCCGCAGATAAAGTCGAAGTATGGGGTGAATATCCTGGCACCGAAGCCTTCTTTGAAGAAGAAGCAAACACAACCCAAGGCGCAGCAGAGGCAGCAACCAGTGACGATGCATTATACGATGCCGAGTTTGTCTGGGAGCGAGGGGTTGGGTGTGTCGCCACCTCCGTCGTACTCCGTTGCGAATAACATTGGTGGAGTGTTGAGCGGCGTGGTGGATGTGGATATTGGTGGGGAGAGGAGGGTGGATGTAATTGATGTGAAGATTCCCGTCCAGCCTACAGAAGTGTCACCTGCGACACCACCTGCGAGCGCGTCCCAGTCTGGGTTGGACGTTCCTGCTTCTGTTCCTCCACCGTCCCCGAATCCCGCGCGTTCTTCGTCCCTTGCTATCGCGGATACTACCCCTACATCCTCTCAATTACAGGAACACGCTGCCGCGGCCTCAACAATCGGTCACGTCAAGAATAACTCCTCGCAAACCTCCTTCAGTCGTTCGCCTTCTGTGTCTGATCGCGCTGAGCTCCCTCGGCTTATGACGGTCACCAACACATTCATACCAACTCTCGACGACGAGTTGCCTGTTAAGGCGGGCGATACCGTGCGCTTGTTGGAGGAATTCAAGGATGGTTGGTGTATTGTCCAATATGTGGGCAGGTTCGATGCAGCCAAGGGTGCTGTTCCGAGGATCTTTTTGCAAGAACGGAGGAGTATTGTCCCAGTGCGCAAGACTTCCATCACCTCCTTGTCGAGCTCTATTTCGGGCTCCTATCGTCATTGAACGAACCGCGCCTAACCTGTAATATCGCATGTATGGCTCAGTTCGGGTGATTCATGCGTTCAAAGATTTATTGTGCTCACCTTCGTTATTGAAAATCTGGTCTTGGACGTTTCCTTTCTAAATCTTATTGAACTGTCCTTGTAATCGATGATCTTTCACATTCCGTCTTCTCACTCTCGACTGATTCGTCATGATTGTTTTTGCTGTGTTATCACCGTCGGTCGGACATGGACGTAGATCTGTGATCCGTTTTCGCACTTCCCATGCTACTCTTGTACCGTCGAACCTCCGTGTTTCGTATATGTACTATTATGCAGTATCAAACTGCAGTATCTTGATATCAGGTTAAGCCAGTAATAATTTAGATTCGGGACCAAGAGAAAGAAGAACGACGAGGATTGAGTAGAGTGCAAATGACAACATACTGATATTACTGGACACAGAGGTTAATAACATTATGGAGACACTCATTCCTCAGCCAAGAGAGCCTTTCGTCTGTACTTGGCTTGATCCCTCAGCCACTGAAAAACAAATGTGAGAAAGGTTCTGGTAATGTAGGGTAGGTACGGACCTGTCGGTATTGAGGTATAGAACCGATTTTCTCGCCTGCGAGAAAATCATAAGCATACATATGAGATAAAAGCGCAATTTCAAATACCATAATAGTCGGGAATTGGGCTTGTTGGGCTCTGGAGAGAGGCGTCGACGCGATTCTTGGCTATCCGCTGGTAGAATTCACGGTCCTTGGCATCAATAAGAGCGAGGTTGCGGCGATGAGACATTCTCCATAGTGTAGTACCAAGACTGGGCCCGACAAGAGCTCCTACGCCTGTGCAACTGTAAATACCACACAGATATACCATGCTATGTGAGACATACCGACGCAACCTACGGTGCAGATACCGTAGAAGAAGAACGGGTCAATCCCCTATGAAGACTGGTCAGTGGAGGGGCTGTAAAGTGAACTGGATGGTACGTACCATGATCAACTTGGAAGGATCAGTGTCAAGGTTTCCGAAATATGCAACACCTCCGGCAAAGCCGAGGAATGCACAGGGAATGGTGGCAGCCTGCAACTCAGGTCAAATACTTTTTTTCAAAGAAAAATCACCTAAAACTCACGACTTGCCACTTCCGCTTGCTTCCTCTAATTGCTAGGTATTCGCGCCATGTAAGCGTCGGTTGAGACGCGGCCTGAGTTGAGCCCGTGGAAGTGTATGTTCTGGAGACAAAACGGTGCTGTTTGGGAAACTGACGTAGAGCAGGTCTGGAAGTGAGGGCGAGCAGACGGCAGAGTATGTGTTCAGTCATGACGTTTAAATTTTGGAGGAACAGCTGTTTGCTTGACGAGGCTGCCTTCAATCCACGTGAGACTAGGAACTGGTACTCACCGTGGGAACATGTTGATCCCTGTAAATAACCGGACTAAACGCCTGCTGACACCTTTTGAGTCATTCCTACTTTGGAATAACCCCGCTGCGTGTAACACGACTTTTGTTCATTCACACTATGGAATTCTGTCCTCCTTGCGCAATATGCTGTACTATATGCGCTTCAAAGCTGCCCAAAACACCCCTCCATCATGCATTTGGCACCTCAAACTCTCAGCCATACGCGCTCAATAACCTTTTAGCTGCTGGCACTATTACTATTAAAAGAGTACCTCAACAAGAACCTTCCCTATGCGACCACGCTCATGCAGATGACGGCTGGCATGAATACAATGGCCTCTGGCACTCGGGTTATCTTGAAGGAGATGATGCAGACCTCAGCGAACAGATCCGATTCTTGGTCAAACATGATTTCGCTAGGGCAACATACAACATCACTAGTGAAGAAACTTTCACGCTGCGGATTTATTTCATCCCAGTCGACCTCCCGAACGTGAAAGGAAGCCTTCATTACCACAACCGCAAAGACAATGTTCTTGGTCCTGCCCGTCGTTACCTCCGGAACTTGATGCCAAAAATTTCTCGGAATCGAGACCAGTGGTACGGGTATCCTTGTGGAGACGACTCCAACTTCAGAACCTTGATATATGCGCCCCCGGTTTGTTATATCGATACACATCTGAACCTCGTTAGTAACCGATTTGTAGGATGATCGCACCCTTGCGGAGGTTTACAGTGATCTTTCATCACCTGAAGTTGACCCTTCAAAGCCTTGTAACGAGACAGTGGCTCGGCTGCTCAAGTATGACGATGATCTGGAAGGCTTCGGTTTTCGCAGCGTTTTGTATCAATACCAACGCCGTTCCATAGCCGCCATGATCACTCGGGAACTTGTTCCTCATGCCACGCCAGACCCACTTTACATCTTACTTTCAACTATCAATGGGAAGGATTTTTACTTCCAGCCTGGGACGATGGAAATCATGACCGAGCGCAGAATGGTGGAACCAACTCGTGGAGGATTATTATGTGAAGAACTGGGTATTTGGTTAGATATCTCTGTTTCGCAACCCTGCTCAATCACCCTTAGGCACTGGAAAAACGGTGATGATTCTGGGCTTGATCCTGTCTACACTGAACCAGTTGCCTTCACCGCCTGATACGATCGCAGAACCCCCTCTCATCCTTACACCCCTCGCTCTTAAATATTTCCCTTCTAGTCCCTACACCAATGCCCGGCGAACTATCCTCCGTGAAAAATCTCGACCAACCGAATCATCTCCTCGGGTACCTCCGCTTGTTGAACTCATGCTCCATTACGCTCGGACGACGCCGACATCAGACATCCCCAATCCCCATACAGGCAAAGGACGTAAACAATATGAGAAGCACATGGAACTCGAGAGCAAGCTCGAGATGACTTCTTTAAACGACCTCCTCCAGCAGAACGTGCCTTTCTACCCACATTCTCCCGAAGAAATCGACGACTCTCGAACATTCAGGAGGAGTAGGAACCCAATCGGCCCACGATTGATGTATCTTTCGGCAGCTACTTTGGTTGTCGTTCCGCCCAACCTACTAAGCCAATGGCATCGCGAGATTAACAAACATTGCGAACGACCTTTACGTGTGTTTATCCTAAGGTCTGGTACCAAGATACCTTCTGCCAGGGCTTTGGCCTCGGACTATGATGTTCGTCTCTTCGTTTCACGAGCAAACGAGATCTAACTCGACGTCTTGTTGCAGGTAGTCCTAATGACATATAACCGTAAGTGATACACATTCCTTGGCTGTGCTTTCCTCACTTGCTTATCTATGCAGGATACACGGCTGAAGCAGCGCATAAAGATATTTCAGTTCTCCACTCCTTGCCCCCTTGCAGATGTCCCGATATTCCAGGCTCACACGTTCCAGACTGCAAGTGTCCAGATCCCATGGGCGTCTCACCTCTCCTACGGACCCGCTGGAAACGCCTCGTCATAGACGAAGGACACGTATCCGCTAGCCTATCAACAAACCTTACGCCGTTCACAAAGTTGCTCAGCGTCGAGCGGCGATGGATTGTTACCGGCACACCAACAACTAACTTGTTGGGCCTCAGTTTGGGGAAGAACACCATCTCGGAGTTCGTGTCTCACACGGGGAACGAAGACTACTCCTACGACGAACAAGGGGTCCAAGAATCCTCGGGGAGTAACTTAGACGATAGCGACGACTCTGTGGAAAATGATGACGGTTCTGTAGGATCACCCTCGGGTTCCCTAACGCCACCAGTAGTCAAGCAAAGAATTTGGAACAAATATGATCGCGAAGACCTAGTCAAACTTGACAATATGATTACACACTTCATCGCTGTTCCACATTTCATTGCGAACCCGAGGCTCATACAGACTCACCTTCGCGATCCCTTGATGGATAAGGACGGTCCACGACCGGGGTCTATTCAAGTTCTTACCCAGGTTATGAATATGGTTATGATTCGGCATCGGATTGAAGATGTGGAGAAGGATATTGTGTTGCCACCGGTGGTTCACGAATCAATCCTTCTGGATTTGGATCCCGTGGTTGTGAAGTCGTATAATGCTTTGCAGGCTACTATCGCGATTAACGCGATTGATTCGCAACGCACTGATCAGGTATGTCCGTCCTTGAATCAACTCGATTCCGTGTCTATTGTGTTGACTCCGTGATGCCAGGATTACTTGTTTCATCCTAGGGTGAGTGATAGCTTTTCGTTATAATGGTTTAGCCTAACCCGTTCATCGAATAGAACACTGAGTTCCTGCAACTCACTGTGAAGAACATGTCACAGTAAGTGATCTCCCCTAGTGCCCAGAGCCGGCGCCTGAACTGGGATCACAGACTCATGTTCTGGTCCGTCGACGAGGCACTTTATAACGCAGACCAGCTTGTGCAGAATGCACAAACGACGATTGATCGTGCCATGCAGCGGAATATGCCACCAGAAGACATTCAACTGGTTCAGGAAGCTTTCCGACATATGTAAGACTCGAAATCGTCCATCTTGATCTGATTCTGATTCCTTCCTAGTCAACTTGCCTCTGCAGACCCTCTGTGGAGGCAAATCCAATTGCACGAAGATATTCCATATCGCGTTTATAAGATGTCCCACAAGATATTCGACGCTTGGACACGTACTCCCGGTGCCCACCCTGTCAGCGATCCGGCTCTAATAGGTTTCTTACACGCCGACCGTCTTCTAAAACTCCACGATCTTATCATTTCTCGACCTCTCATGAGCGAAGATCTCGTCGTTGAACAAGGTGCGGAGGTTGCGAAAACGGATATGGAGCTCCGCAAAGCGTTCGAGGAGGCGTACAAACGGAACAAGAATAAGCATAATCGGAAATACACACATAGTAATACAAAGCCGAGTGCCGCTGTGTCGGATGCGACAGAAGTGCACGCAGGCTTTATGGTCGAGAACGCGGCAAAGAAGGCTGCAGCACCAGGCACACTGAAGGAAATGAGGAAGGAGTTAGACCAGTCATTAGCGAGGCTGGAGAAGGACGAAGAAGATGAAGGCGACATTCCGGTTGTTCCTGCTCCTAGTGGTTATCCCGACACTAGTACCGGCAATGTGCCTTCGGTGCTTGTGCGTTCCTCGGTCCTGGCCGACGTGGTTGTGGGATCTTCTGCTTCGAGCAAACTGAACTATATCATTCAGGAGGTGCGCTCGGCATTGGTTTACCCTGTATAAAACCATAGACTCGATTTCCAGGTGATGAAACACTCGGCAGATGAGAAGATCCTGATCTTCTCAGATTCTGAGCTCACGTTAGCCCACGTTGCAGAAGCTCTGGAGCTTATCCAAGTCAAATTTCTTCGCTTCACAACTCAGATTCAACCTCAAGTCCGTGAACAACTGGTGCTAACTTTCGAGACTTCGGAGACGTACCGAGTGTTCTTGATGGAACTGAAGCATGGTGCTCGTGGACTGTGAGGCAGCTTGCAACTCTGCTTCTAGGTTTTGTCCCCCTATTTCTGACGCCGCGATGTATCATAGGAATCTTATTTCAGCCTCACGGGTGATCTTCTGCGAACCAGTATGGCAGGCTGATGTCGAAAGTCAAGCAATTAAGGTACAGATGCTTTTTATCTCCATGGAGCGTTTCATTTACCGTCTACTTTCAGAGAGCACATCGGATTGGTCAAACACGTTCCATTACTGGTAGGTCCCGAGAAACCCGCCTTCAGAGGGTCCTTGTATGTACATAGGGTTGCTAATTGCGTTACTTGTGCTTCTTCTTCGTCTTAGTCAAAACACTTGCCATTCGTGGGACAGCGGAGGAGAATATGGTCGAACGCCGGAACTTGTTTAAGGAGAGGCACGACAAGATTCCGAAGCTCATCGAAGAGTCTGGCATGCGGCATTTCATTGCAGTGAGTATTGAGTCGCCATCTAGGTATTCATATCTAGTTTTAACTCCGGATCTCCATCTTAGAACCCCAAATTTCTTACAAATGAACCTGAGAGGCTTCTAATGGTCAAGTTCCCCCTAATCCACATCCCTCATCAGCCGCCCATACCTCCTTCAACTGGATCTTCGAAGGTCAAGATCCCCCCTTTACGTCCCCCTCCCTCACCTTCGTCTGGATCAGCGTCGTCTGGTCATAAACGCGTTTTCGTCGCAGAGCCACTGGAGGAGCACCTTATACTTGGTGAGATCGCGGAACGCTCAACGCCCAAAAAGAAACAGAAAGGGGTTCATTTTGCGTGAACTTGCGCCGTTTCATATGTGATGGTACTTATTTTTAGTCATTGTATAATGTTATTGTTGTTCGATTGTTTTGGTCCAATGAAAATGCATTTATGGTCTAGCGCGTTTCGGATTTGTCCGGGGATATTTATCGCAAATTTCCATGACTACGCGCAGCGGTTCGCTCCACTCGCAATCAAGTGCAGCGTGCGCAGGTGATTCCAGGTTTGACAAAATATCCGAAAATCAATGATGGCGATATTGACTTCACGTTGTATGCCGCCCGCCCGCCAAAGAAGGCCAAGAGAAAAAGCCAGAGCGCGTTAACACCTCCAACGGGCGGCTAAAGAAAACTCTATTCAGTCTCAAACAATTTACCTGGCGGCTGGGATTACCAAAGCAACGACGTGGCTTTGACCCATACCACCTCGAGTTCCAACCCTGGCCGGCTGGTGCTTCGGGATCAATTATTGGGGTCCAATGAGTGCTTCTTTGTCAGGCATCTTGTCTGCATCTCGCGGTGGCTCTCACGCGGAGACTAAGCCTGTTTGATGCACCGTTTGCCAGCATTTGCCGCCCCGCCCCGGGCCAGAATAAAAGGTTGAAGCGGTCGGAAATTGGTTGTTATCACACTTTCACGACTTCCCCTTGAGTTGTCTCCTCTCTACCCGCCTTGTCTGAGTGACTTTCCTTCCCTTTCCTTACACCACACTCCTTCAATACTCGCTTGAACTGCCCCTTGAAGCTATAGCCATCCATGATCATGAACATGCGCCTCATTTCCTTTGCTACCGTTCTTCAAGCCCTCGTGGTTTTCCTCGTCGCTGTTACCCAAGTTCAAGCTGGGCCCCTGTCCCTTCAAAGGAGGAAGAATTTGGATGTTTTCGTCCCGAGGATTATTGAGCCTACTTCGTCCTCGGTCTGGAGTGCTGGTGCGGTGGAACAAGTTGTTTGGTAAGTCTTGAGTTGTCTTGCTTTTTTGGGTGATTTGCTTGGCTGTTGGAATGCATACTATTTTTAATTGATGATTTGTCCCGTCTTTTGGGGATCCTTTTAATGCTGTCTATCTATGTAAATATACACATCAGATGCTGATCGACAACCAGGGATACATCCAACGCTCCGTCGAGCATTTCCAATCAAGGTCATGTCGTTTTGAAGTCCGGTAAGTTTGTCTAATCGCTATATATGTCTCATCAACTAATTGGGCCTTGTTCTTCCATTGAAGTCCCTACTGGTGAAGCCAAACCGGTCTGGAAACATTTGGCTGGTCCGTTCAACTTGACAACTGGTCAAATTAACGTGACTGTCCCTTCGGACGCGGTCACGGGACAGTACCAAATCATTCGTGAGTGATGGATTCCTTTGCAGTGATTCAGGGGGCCGAATATTCCTGTCCAGTGTTTGGCGACTCTGGTAACGAGAGTGAAAAGTTCCATCTCAACGGCATCAACCCTTCGCCTGAGGATGAACAAAACTCGGATGCCTCTGATAACTCCGACCCATTGGGTAACGGCTCCCAGACGCCCTCCACCGAGGACTCCACAACCAAACACCCTCTACTCGAGAAATTCAAGCATGCGAACTAAACGTCGAGGATTACCTGCATTCAGTAGCCAACATGTTATAGCATAGCATGGACTACATTTTCACAGATTCACAGAACTTCGGACTTTTCATGTCGAGTAGTTTAGCTCGACCACATCCTTGGTCTTCTTGATGATGACACTGGTGATTTCTTGGACGCTTTATATGATCGGACTCTGGTTGTTTTGTGGTAGTTGGTTGGATTCTGTAGTGCTGTTGTGATATTGTTATCATCACAATGCTATGTTGCGTGAGCGTTGTTGCCAGTAATAGGAACACAGCGCGGTGCCAGGAACAGAATACTGAAATTATGCTTGAGAGGCTCTTTCATCTCTTTAGCTCTCGTTGTTACGAAGCACTGCTAGCGTTCAAAGAATGACATGAGGTGGGAACACAACAACCGCATAGGGGCATGACAAAAATTGCGTTTATCGTCTAGAACTGAGGATACTGCCACACTAGCTGGCAGACTAAATATGCTCCCAGACAGTATGTATGTTTAACAGGTGATTCGGGTTCCAAATTTCTCAATCATCAAATATGTATTCGACAATGCTATATTAGATAGTGCTGAACTATTAAACCGCTACGCTAAAAAGGATCTTCTATTACGCACGTTATGCATCTGGGATGTATATGCTGAGCAGGGGATGGTGCAGGGGAAAACGCATGAGTCGTGACGGCAGTAAACGTGTACGAAGCAACAGTAGAGTAGAGAAAAATCGGAATGCTGATGGCTACAGAGTGGTAGAATGGCGACATGTAAAGAGGAATAGCAAGAATAGATGTGTAACTCGTTGACCGTATATAATTCGAAATTCGTGGACGAAATAAATATGTCATGAGTCCGGCGAAAACAAGTACAAGATAGATCAGGTGTAGAAGAAGGCAAGGGGACGGGGGCAGGTCAATTAAAGTAGAAAAAGGGGAGGGTCACCAAAGGGGGAAGGAAAACAAGCCTGGAGTATCGAAAGCAAGGTAATCCAATTCCGAATTAGTAAGTGGAAGAAGGAACGTAAAGTTGAGTTTCATTGCTCAGAGACATGGTCTAACGAATCGTCTCAGTCCTCGTCTTTTGAGTGTTCTTTGGAATGGTTTTTCTTCAACGAAGCCTTCTTCCGCAAGAAACTCTTTCCCACAGAAAGCACGTTGTTTCTTTTCTTTTTTGGTGAAGAATCAGACGGCAAGAAAGCGACGTTCCGGCTGCTCGCCCGTCGTTCAGACAAGTTACTCTGTAGCCGGCGCATCGCAACTCCATTCTCCTCCGTCGAGAAATCGAATCCACGGTGTACAGACCGCGCACCAGTCGACATATCTGTCCGACTTGCAGAACGCCAGTCCATGGGCGGCTGAGGTGATGAAGTGACGCTCGTTTGTGAGAGGGCAGACGCTGGACGGGGGACGAAGTCGGAAAGTGGTGGGTGCATGGCGGGATCTTTCGAGAAATCATAGCTAGGGTCCTTCTTGTGGATGTAGCGGATGATATCGAGGTCACTGGGAATGTAGATGAATTTGTAGGCTTTGGCGAGGTACCGAGGAGTGAGGCACAGGATGACGACGAGGAACAGCGCAAGCCAGTAGTAGGCAGACTCGAACAGGAAGTGGTTGTTGCCATAGACGACAGTGCTCAACCATCTTGTTTGGATTTCGTTGTAAACCGCCTAACCGCATCTCATCAGTAAACTATGTACTTAGTGCATGCAGGGGTAGGGCTTACCGTGTAAACCCACAAAACTACGTTGCCAATCATAACACAGAAAAACACCCATACAGTCCAAGCACTTGTCTCGAGGCCGTTGAAGAAGTTGGCAGCAAAAACGGCACCGAACACCATTGTCTGAAGGGAACCGATCAACAAAACGACTGCCAGTTTAAGTCTGGGAAACTTACTGTAGAGAATTCGTACAACGAAACCGACCACCCGTCAGTTCGCGCAGATGTAGTGAAGTATGTGTACAGAACGAAGAAATAAATAATGGCGGACTGTTTAGCGGCAAATCAGCTTTCAGACTAGTATAGTCAGCTGGGAAGAGGAGCATACTTGGACAACACCCTCGAACATGTAGATAATGAACTGAATCATGCCAAACCACTTTCCCTTTCGCCCGTACTCGTACAGTTGGGGCAACTCCATAAGGACAGACGCGTCTATATGCGCCGTCAAATCAAGCCAAGTCAACCACGGGGGAACGTAAACCACTTACCGACGATGCGGTCGAACAAACCTATGCCGATGACAGGGGCAATGGTCCAGAATGAGTTCCAGAACAGAAGATACGTATACTCGAATACACTATCGTCGCTCGTTAGCATCAAATCCTGAACAAAAGAACAAACCGCTCACTAGTGAGAGCTCCAGCCGCAGTAAATCTGGAACCACCATAGTACACCAATACACACAATGTTCTTGTAGAAAAAGTTCAAGATCATATTGCCATTCCTTGCATAAGACCAGTGTCCATGGACAAGCAACAGGCGCTTCAGGAATCGGAACTATAAGAAAACAACGCTCAGTATCAAGCAACCTCCGCTCAGAAAGGAAGGGTCAAACTCACCTGCCCAATCGCATAGTCGGACGAATTGACGGCTTGCAATCCCTCTTCACCGCTAATACCTACGCCAACGTCGGCGGCTTGGATCATGCTAACATCATTTGCACCATCTCCAATCGCAAGCGTCATCGCGCACAATCCGTCCTTTACGAGCTTGACCACCAACGCCTTCTGTAACGGCGACGCCCGACAGCATATAACACCTTCACACATAGTTGATAGACGAAGGAGTAGTGTCTTGTGTTCTTCATCGCTGAAAGCCTATCACAACAGCATGAGCATCCCCTTCCACCCGGCGTATAGTTCGGAAGCGGCACTTACAACGTCCAAAGCGGAACCATCGATAACCAAAACGAATCCACCAGGTCGATCACCATTACCCGCACCAACAATAGACGAAAGCCCAGTCTCGACCCTTCTCAAATCATATGGATCGCCACCTTGTTGCGACCGTTGTCCATGCGTACTTCCAAAGCCATATCCTTGGGTAGAACCAGAACTCTGTCGCCGAGAGCCAAGCGAAGGTTTCATCATCGAAGCATCCATCAACATTCCGTGGTCATCCAAAATACCACTCTCCGGGAAAAACTCCTGTACCGCATGCACGAGCTGGTTCCACACTGGCCTCGCCGAGTTGTCCGCAGATCCTCGTATCACAATGATATTTGAATCTCCTGATATGAGATTCGTACTGTGCCCGATGGCGATGGCAGTCTCCAGTTTGTCCCCAGTCGCAACCCAGATCTTGATTCCGGCTTTCTTGAGGTCGGCAATGGTTTCCGGGACGCCGTCTTGTAATTTGTCTTCGATAGCAGTAGCGCCGAGTAGACGGAGATCTTGTTCGATTTCAGAGGATATAGTTTCGATTTTCTCATCCCGGTCCTCGAGGGAGATCGAGGCTTCATGGTACTTCTCGCTCCAAGCCTCATATTCCTCGTCTATTCATTCTGTCAGCATTCGGAAGTCGAGCCCGATGGTGTGCGAAACGCACCTGTAATGACTTTATAAGCCAAAGTAAGCGTCCTCAACCCCTGCCCTGCAAACTCATCCAAATCCCGCTCTGTCGCCTTCCTCAACTCCTCCACCTCTTCTCCGCCTCTTCTCAACCGCTCAAAAATCACATTGTCCGCCCCTTTGGTCAACAAGAAGATTCGATCATCATCCGAATCCATCTTGCGCACAATAACACTCATCCTCTTCCTTGTGCTCGTGAACTCGAGGACATTCAACAACTCGTACCGTTCAATCACCTCTTCCCCATGCTCGTCTACCGAAAACGGTGTCTGAAGCAAGAGAACCTCACGGTCACGTCCGCGGAAGATGAACCCCATATCCGCTGCAGCTTCAACGAGCGCTGATTCGTCGGGTGATTGTGCTTTAAATTCCATTGCGCCAGTTTCGGGGTCGACCGCTGTGAGGACTGTGTGACAGAGTGCTAGGACCGTGAAGAATCCATTGAGATGTCGTGCGTGGGCTGCATTGGGAGAATTGGGTTCGGCATGGACAGCCAGCTGGAGATCATGTGCGAGGTCGGCATCGTGGAAGTGCTTGGTGAATTTAACAGGTCTGTTTTGCAACGGATCTAGAACACCAGGGCCACTAGGACCGGTAGGATGTGCAGCGTGTGGATTGGGATGGAGAGGCGATGGTCGTCGAGGAGGTGAATGATTCTGGACCGCTGTCGACGAGCCAGAAGACCTAATGTCGGAAAGTGGGATATCCTCGGTCGGAGGCCATACAGATTTCTTGCTAAGGATTTCGGCTTCTCTAAAGATCTTAGCTTCATCGTCGAGAACAGGTGGCGATTTCTGCGCCTCCCCTATGTCCTCTTCATCATCCCCATTATATACTTTCCCACCAATTGTGCATTTCCGGAAAACCATAGAGTTCTATACGATCACAAGTGGTTAGCTCGAGCCTAAAACACAAAAGGTAAAATATATCCCGACGAACCTGAGTCAAGGTCCCAGTCTTGTCCGAGAAAATATACTCGATTTGCCCGAGGTCATCTGACAAGTTCCAACTGCGCGCCAATGTTGGTTGTCCCGTTTTTTCATAGTACATTTCGGGATCAAAGTAAATGAACGCCGCCTGACATGTCCGCACGAACTCAATTGAGATGTACAAGGAAATCGGCACAATGTTCTGGAACCTGTGAAAAAAATGAAATAGTCAACGTTGAGATCATTCTGGCCTAAAATGAGCTTCGAGGAAATCGCCACATACGTAATAAGTGCGAAGACAAAAGTGACCAGACCATTTACAGACGGATTATCACCACCATGGTCTGCGCCATATAACCACAAAGCACCTCTGGGATAGTACCGATGTTGTAGCACAGAGTCAAGGACACCGCATATAATTGCCATAATCGCCAACAGAACAAGATTGAGGAATCTAACAACCCCAAAATAACAAACCAACATCAAAAATAGCCCAAGAAAAGGGGAAATGATGACATACACTTGAGGATTCATTTGCCGCTCCACTTTACTCCGCTTCGATGGCGTCCCGCCGGCATTCATCACAATCCTTGTGTCCTCCCCGGTGTATAGCACAATCCCAATCACCCATTCAGTGTTCCTAAGAATGGATCCGCGTAGCAGCATCATTTGCATATCGATGGGTAACACATCCTTGCCCACGCGCACCGCAGCATTGAGCTTGTACATATTCGTATCCGGTTTATCACCATCAATTCGGAACGAGTTGTGCGGAGATGCGCAGTCGGCTGCACTCCGGATATGGGTGAGCGCAGCCACGGCATGACGCGACTTGAGACTAGTCTCCCCATCGAGGTTCTTGGTCTCGACATACGCAACGTTCTCGTCTTCCGAAGTCGAACAGATGAGCACATCAGCGGGGATAGACTCGTTATCCACGATCTTAACGAAATCGCCGACGCGCACGTCTTCCCACATCGCCTTCTTCCAATGCGGCCGAGATGAATCGTCATGATGATGTCCGAATAGGTGAAGGGGACGTGGATGGCGGTCCTCGCTCTGTTGGTCCTCTTCACGCGTATTCCTGCGTGGGGATTGCTGTTGCTGCTGCGGATCGTCGTATTCCACACCCGTATCCTCCTCCGCCTGCGGACTCGTGACTCCCTTCAACTCCTCCCCAGTCGAGCTATTTTTAATTCGTCTCGACTTCCCGCTCTTCGGCTTCTGCGCAATCCCCCGAACAAACGTCTTCGCCTTCGGCGCCGTCGCATTTGGATTGACCCAGTTCCCTCCAGCCAACACCCGCACAAATGAATGATTCACCATCCGATCCGATTGATGCCGCTTGACATCCTCATACGCATCCTTCGCCGCTGTAATAGACAGCACGATGATTAACGGCAATAAGACGAGTCCAGGAGATATTGTTGAGAATTTGTTGAAGAACTGCAGAATCGCAATTCCGAGGAAGAAGCTAGAGGTAGACAGTTATGGTTAGAGTTGACAAAGGCTAAGCATAGAGTACTCACACGTTCGCAATACGCCTGAACTGCTCAAGTAGGTTCCTCGGGATGAATGTGACAATGGTATACTTGGAGGTGATGACCTGATTTGAGGCGTAGACATGATCCTTCTTGACTCTGCCTTTGTTGTCGAAGTAGTCCTGAGGAAGGTTCTCATTGACAAAGACAGTGCGCTTGGGGCCGGGTAGCTTCTTGCGGGAAAAGAGTTCCTCAACCTTGAAGGCAGCGAGCTTGTCGTACCAACGCACAAAGGCAGGAGGAGGGCGTGGGGGGGAAGGAGGCATGATGGGGAAGAGTCAAAGGAGCATGGAAGTAGTCGAATATAGTGGAAGGATCGCTAGAGAGTGCTGACACATCTCCATCACACCACAACTCAAACACTCATGTTTTATGCATCCCTATTCCTAATCCCCACTCAGCTTTTCACATCCGCCGTCCTCGGGCTTTTGACGTCAACAGCATCGACTGGCTATTTCCGAACGGGGAAATGAGTGTCATCAATTGGAGGGTATGATTACTCGACAACAAGAAGAAACAAACACAAGGTAGCCTAAATGAATGTCGGCAGAAAATAGAACTAGTTCCAGGCTTCGAATCCAAGGAGAAGGAGAAGGGTATCAGGTATATTATTTTGGGCCTGCTCATACTAGCAGTGAGCAATCATACTCACACCCACGCCAGCTTACGTTCACTCACGTGTACAGGAATATCAAGAAAAAGGCACCGTTCACTGGGCCTGCTGGGGAGGGCGTTGCTGTACTCCGTCCTTGAGCGCCAAAAGCTGCTTCGAACGGAAAGCCTCGTAATGAATTTGCGCAGTGGTCTCAATGAGGTCCTGCAGGTGCGTGCGTGTGAGGAAGTTGCGCAAGTTCACAAATTCGCAGTGGTTAGGATCCTCGACATTAACCACACCCCAGCGGTTCCTGCGACCACGGACAGGCTTGCCGTCGATTACAACGTTGTTCTCGGATCCGACAACGGCGAATGGAATAATCGCCTATCAATCGCCTAATTAACCGACGTTCCGACCAGGTAGGAAGGGCACTCACCCTGATCGACTCATTCAACTGAACTTCCTCTTCATCATCCTCATCGGTATCGAAGGGGTAGAGGCGAATGTTATGGAATACGAGCTCCTCGCGGATCTACATCACCGGAAATCAACATCAAAGAACACATCCAAGATATAAATCTGCGCACCTTGGCCTTGAAACGGTCACGCTCCTCCAAAGTCAAGCTGTCACTCTTCGCAATAACCGGAACGACATTAACGACGTCGCTCAATTTCTTCATCACAATAACGTCGACGGGGCGGAGGCTATGACCCGTGGGATTGATGAAGTACAAGCAGCAATGGATACGAGTGTCCTGGATGTAACGTTCACGCTGAGCGGTCAATTCTTTACGCAGATACGCAGAGTGCTGGTCTTTGATATATTTGATGATCGGGTCCCAGCTGACCATCGCCCGTCATCAGTTTCCTCCAAGCCGGTAGCAGAAGCAAAACAAACGCACCATCCCTCATTGTTAATCTGGTCGCCGTATCCAGGGGTATCAACGATATTCAAACGGAGTTTGACACCGTTCTCGACAATGACTGGATACAGGAGTCAAGAGTCAGCGCCAGCACTCGGGAGAGGGGGGAAAAACTGAAAACCAATAAAAAAAAAAAGGCAATAAAATCAAAAGTTTGCCAGATCAAAGCCAAAGCAGATAGGGATGCAACAGAGGGGTTTCACACGTCACATCCGCCTTCGGTGGGCACTGCACGCCAGGACAGTGCCTACAGCAAGGTAAACCGTACCCACACCTCCGAAAACTGTGGAGTCCCCTACCAGCGCCAACGACCACAAGACACAACACCACCCAAAAGTAAGGCCGAAACAAGGACATAACACTCACCATGAGAAACAGCCTGAATCTCTGTCGTCTGCCTCACAGGCTCGTCAGCTTGAAGACGACCCTTCGAGTCGATAAGGTGCGACGCGAAAATCGTGTTGATGAGCGTCGATTTGCCCAACCCAGTCTGGCCTATAAAACGCAAAAACGCACAAGACCGTCAGCATATATGCACCCCTAAACTGCATATTCACGCGTAGTTCACGTGTTTCAGCTCGTAAAAAACAAGGTTGGTACCGTTCCAACCTGTGAGGGACCGTTGCCATGCATTTATGACCACCTCATCCGACCTAACGATACCACTATGTCCCACCCACTCCTCCTTCCACCTCCACTTACACACCCACACAACGGTCCCCGCCACATAAAGAAAGAATAGGAGACTCACCAACGACGATAACATTGAACTGGAAGCCGCGCTTCAAGAGCTTGTGCTCGATTTGCTGGGTGATAGAGTCGAAACCGACATAGGATTGTGCGCGGATTTCTTCAGTTGTAGCCATTGGATTGTGTACCAGAAGACAACGGGTGGAGTTGGAAGTAAAAAGGAAGGCAGGAAGGGAAGGAAGAGCTGGCTGAAGGGTTGGCTCGCTGGCGTGTACACTATTAAGTTTCGAACGACTTCCAATTTCGCTTGTGTAAATTTGGGTTTGTACAAATAGATGTAAACAGTCCCCTTTCCTTGCGGTGGCGACCCGGCGGTTTTCAGGTTACTTAGCCTGCGCTATGGTAGGGTAGAAGTATGAGTAATTTTGTAGTCGTGCGCACCCATTTTCTCGACCACACTATTTTTCTATAAATTTCTGAAAATTTCTGCTTGACCCCTACACCACCAACAAACTTCACACTCAGGAGGATCACCCCGTCACACCCTCCTAATTAAAATAAATCGTCTCCTTAACGTCCAGTCAGCGCTGGCACAGTTGAGACTAAAAGCAGATAACGCAGTGTATTACATTCTATTCACGTACAAACTTCACTTGATTACTCGTATATTCCGCCAAAAGTCGACTTTTCCTCTTCTACTTATGGCCGTCACCGTCCGACTCGAATCAAAAACACTTCCCACCAGGGCCCCACATCACCATTCTATCCCACCCTAATACGCCCACACCCACGATCACGGGTCTCCGCTCGTGCTTGAATTGAATTCCATTGGACTGTCGGTTCTTCATTCGCGAGGAAAGAGCGCAAAGTCGGCGAGCCCTTTAAAGTTCGGAGCCCAACCTGCCAGAACAAAAGGAAAACACGTCTCAGCATATATATTCCCGAATACCAATAACTTATTTAGAGGAAGGAGTGGAAGAGAGGTAAGGTATCGAAAACGCTGCAGCAAGGACGAGCGTTGCAATGATAACAGCCGGAAGGTAAGATGAGGTAGGTTTCGGAATTTCGGCGTCAGTGCCTGCTGAACGCTTATCCGATCGCTTTGGTGATTGTGATGTACGCCTTGGAGGAATGTAGGATGATTCAGGAACGATGAGTTCTACATACCCGATTGATTTGAGACCATGGATACTGGCACGAGGATCAGTGTCACCATTCTTATAACAATGGAACGAAGGACTCACTAGTAACCCTTAAGATTCCTCTCAATTTCATCCTCCGACCCCAAAGGCACACCACTCAACGACCAAGTAACCTTCGTCGAATCAGTCGACTGGTCAAACGCAGTCGTAAGAGTAGCATAGTGCCCACTAGGCCACGTCGGCGAACTCAAAGTCCAAGTCTGCACGATCTTCTTCCCTTGCTCAAGCGAAACATACTTCCCCTTGACACCACCACCGAAGAGCGAGTATTCCGAATCCGGTGTCGCAGCAGAAACCGCGGCAGCACGAGTCCACGAGGGAATCCTCTTCTCATCAGTGAGAAGGCTGTACAGGTCGTCTGCCGCAGCCTGGAAAGTAGACGAGACGGTCACGGTGGTGGTGTTGACAGTAGCCCCAACACCACTACGGATAGGCTGCGAAAGTGCCGAACGCGCTACGGAGGCAGCGGGTTTCTCGGCGGGCGTGGAAGGAACAGGTGTACCAGTCCGGCTTGGCTCTGCACTGACGGTGAGGTCCTTGCCATGAGTATCGATGATGGCTTGAGGGAATGTCGCGAGCCTAGCCTCAATAATCGGAGGTAGACTCTTCTTAGCCAACGCATAAACCGTGTCGACTTCAGGAGAAGAAGACGTGCGAAGAGACCATTCATACTACCAGGAGATAATGATGCCAACGAGGCAAAGATTCAGCATGCGCCGAATGCGAAGGAATCGGGGAAGGAGCGGTGAACGTACAGCAAAGCCAGAAATCTTGTCGCAGATGATCTCGTGCGACACTTCTGGGATGGTCAAAGAACCTTTGACATCCGTTCCATCACTGGTCTTTCCGGTCCATGACAGCGAAACACGCGTATCGAAAATAGTAATGAGTCTAAACGGGGACCAAGGCAGGGAAGCGGTCAAAGACAATTAGAAATATGAAACGCTATGAAGAGTCACGTACTTGGACTTTCTCTGGCCAAGCTCAATATCTCCGTCGACATCATCCACCGCCGAGATGCTAGCAGTCTCGCCGTTATCGCCAGTCACTGAGATGGTGGTGAGCTCGCGTTTCATCCACTCCGTACCCCATTTTGTGATGTTCTTGTTCTTCCAGTGCCAGTTTGCGGTAGAGGGAGGGAGAGCCATGACTTTGCGGGAACAGTGAGGAGAGAAAAGATTTTTGAGATCGGTGACTGGTGACTGGTCGGGGTCGCGTGTATGGCTATGCCCTTTCCATATATATTTATCCGCGCTGCGTCATCCGTCGTTCTACACGTTTCTAGTCGTTTCTCTGCCTCTACCTCTATCGATCCTCACTCGTCGCCTCATCGGATAAGATAACACCTGCTCAGCGCTCAGGAATGAGCACTTGTATGTCATATATCGCCTTGCGTGCGCCAAGTGCTGTTGCGCATGATCCATGAGCTATGAACGCTCACCATTTTTATAGATGAACTCTCCGCTCCCGCCTTGTCATCGGAAGTATTCCTCGACCTTCCGAGGTTGACTGTTCGAAGAGGAATGGATATGTTCTTTCCCATTGCTGCTCTTTGAAAAGTTTATTTGATTTCTCTTGTCCATATTCGCCAAGACCTGTGATTCTCGTCAGCCAGGTCCAAGTTAGACGTTTGCGAGTTGGCACTGATACTTACCGGGTTGACCCCGGGCTCGGTTGGGCAATGATAGCATAGCACAACTCATATGGTCGCAACAGGATTCTCAGGGCGCGTGCAAGCTTATTGTCTTGGTCGTGATGTTCATCTGGAAATCACCCTGCTGCAATCCATATCTGGCGGCCGTTCATCTCGGTCAACCTGTATGAGATTTGACGTTCCCATCTGTTTTTCTTCCATGACTTGGAGTCCCGTAAGTACCGCTCGCGGCATGCCGTTCTATCAACAGCCAAAGTCCTCGGAATTTCTGCAACGTGTAAAACAAGTGTATGCAAATCGCGGGCGGATCGATGCCCTGTTGTTGATGCTAGAATAAGATCCCGTACACAAACGCCATCACCGCTCTCCCTACAATAATCCACGTCAAACGCCCAATTGAGGATAATCAGGCCTGCTCGCGGTTCTGCTCCACAAATATCCAGTGACACTCCAGTAACTCTCCATGCTCCGGTCGGAAACTTGTCCCCTTTCGACCAACCTTTTTGTTTCGCGTCCCTTCAAATCTCAAAATTACCCAAATCTCCGAAAATATGCAAGTGTCTACTCAGTGCTGCGACCTTGTGGGTAACAAGATTTTATAGAATTACATTTGTGTGAAAGAACATACCACCCGTAGAGCACTCTAATTCTCTCCCGACCCGACTCAGCTTACCATTTGTGTGAACTTTTGATGGCAACACCCTGACCAATGATAGTAATTTGGGCACGGGCATTGTCCGAAAATGTGTCACGACAAATCTTCTTAAATATACACGCGCACGAATTTGCCTACTTCGCTCCATTTCGACCGACGGCAAACTGACTCATGAAATCCCAAGACACGGCAAAACGGATGCCACCTCATTGACCCGTTAAACTTTACCTAGCTACGAATTTCTCCGTGCCGTGGAGCCAACCAGGGGAGTCTGGTTGCATTGTTGTTCAACAGTTTCCTCCGGCAGCAAAAACGTATCTCGTTGATATTTCTTTTCTCGACTGATTGTTCCCCCTGAGGATTGATCCCTATCCCTGATTGCTGCGTGTGTCGGGCACTGCGAGATGAACGGAACCTTGCTTGGATGCTCGTGAGCTAAGCGCTGCTCCATTAAACAAATATCGTTGCTTCATCTGGCTATGAACAGTCCAAGCTCGGATTCATTAATCAACACAGGCCCACCTTAGCCCAGGTCCGAGCATGGAACAACAACTGGACTAGGATTGCGCACGCCAGATTTTGGGAAAGGGTCATACATATGTTCTTTTTGTTCTCGCAAAAAAAAACTAGATCCACCCCGTGGAAAGTCAATCTGGAACGATTACCATTTGGGGTGTGTGTAGTTTATTATAATGCCACCGTCTAGCTACATCACTCAGCACGTTCTTATCTAGGCATCTGACAAGAAAAACCATGCCCGTTGCAATATGGATCATTCTGCGACCAGATGTCTCAGCGAGATTTAGTTCATGGTGGTATACGGCAGTACGGTACGAAAGGGCTAGCAGATCATATCGGCGACCCCGGCCACACGGGCTTGTGATGATGATACTGTAAGTGGTCCTATCCCCTATGAACCCATGACGTTGGTGGGCATTGGGTGAATTTGTCAAGGGATGAACCTCCATTGTTTCACAGATTTTCAATTTAAACGTGTGCATCTCCGAGAACGTATAAGTACTGACTTTCAAAATTCCCGTACTCCCGCCCCTCCTCCCTTCGCTAGGCCCCCTACACAACACACAGGCGAAAGCCCAACTATCCTTTCTCCCCTCCCCTCCCATCTCACGCACCATGGGTCGTATTGATCGTACAAGGAAGCCCGCCTCTTTCATTCTCCCAGACCTTGTGTCCCATTGCAAGTACAAGCTTGAGTATAACATTCACGGAGACGAAGTTGCGAAGCAATCCGTTAATTGGCTCGATACCAACTGCCCGGACCTTAACTCGAAGCAACGTCGCGCGTTGTATGGCCTTCAGGCTGGCGAACTCACTGCTTACTGCTACAATACTGCGGACAAGGAACGCCTCCGAGTCGTCTCCGACTTCATGAATTACCTATTCCATTTGTACGTATTCTCATTCCGTATACTTTGTGAGTCATTGATGGCTAAATCATCGATTCGCGGATAGGGATAACATAAGCGATGGAATGATGACACGGGAGACGGATGTTCTCGCCAACGTTGTCATGAATGCGCTCTGGTTCCCTGAACGCTACACACCCACCGACGAGCATCCCGAGGAGCTCAATCCAGGCAAGCTTGCGAGAGAGTACGTCATTCCCTATCTAGCTTACCTCATTAATATACGGATGCATGTACTGACTTGTTGTTCTCACTCTTCTGGTTGGCTGTTCTATAGTTTCTGGTCGCGTTGCATCAAAGACTGCGGACCCGGCGCTCAGGCGCGGTTCAAGGAGACCATGAGTCTATTCTTCGAAGCCGTGAATATCCAGGCGCGTGCGCGCGATCAAGGCATCATTCCGGATCTTGAATCCTACATCGATGTCCGGCGGGATACGTCGGGTATGTGTGAAAGTGCCGTTTCATTAATTGAAACTAATTGATGAATGACTCTATAGGCTGCAAACCATGTTGGGCCCTGATTGAGTATGTGTTTCCATGAATTTTGCTCTTCTGTAATGAACTCATCTCCGGTTCTCCCCTCAGATATGCACTCGGGATTGACCTCCCGGACTTTGTCGTAGAGCATCCCGTCATCGAGGCTCTCAATCAGTACACCAACGACTTGGTGACTTGGTCTAATGTAAGTTTAGGTTGCGACATTAGTCGGTGAAAGGTTTTCTGACAATTTACGTCTCTGACATTTAGGACATATTCTCGTATAATGTCGAGCAGTCTCGCGGAGATACCCACAACATGATCGTCATCTTGATGAAGTATCATAAACATAGCCTACAGAGTGCCGTCGACCATGTCGGCAAGCTCTGTGGCGAGGCGATTGACTCTTTCGAGAAACACAAAAGCTTGGTCCCTTCTTGGGGACCTGAGGTCGACGACATGGTCAAACGATATATTCAAGGCCTCCAAGACTGGATCGTCGGGTGAGCTCGCGCCATTTTCTGACTTTTGGCGTCGAAGTACTGAAACAAGTAATCTAGATCTCTTCACTGGAGCTTCCAGACTCACCGCTATTTCGGCACTCGTGGAATGATTATTAAGAAGAACAGGATCGTTCGCCTCCTCCCTTTGAGGAAGCACTCAAAGCATCATTAAACAACACCTTCGTTCCCTCCAATAATTATTCGTTATTTTAAGCATTATCATAAGTGCCTGCTACGCACTCCCATTCGATCTTCTCCGTAGCAGGACTGCATTATTTTCGGCGTTGCGTTAATGCACGACCGTGTACACCATACCCTTAGTCGTTCGAACAGTATCTATGTAACATTGTTCACTACCGCGATGTGCATTGGAACATTGTGTAGGGTCCCTCAATCAAATGATGTGACTGTGACGTCATAGGCTCGAGGCTCGGAAGCTCCTATGTCTTAAGTGGACCGTGCGCCCAGCCGCTTCTCTTCCATCTCTCCCATAGCCACCATGAGCTCGCTGTTTCGCCCTCTGATGCGCAACTGCGCTTACCGCAGACCCCCCATCGCAACAAGGATGGCCTTGCCAGCATTGAGACGTCCTATGCCACTCGCTAGACCTGAAAAGACCTTCGCTATTTCAATCTTGCACCATAAACGCATGGTCGCCAGTTCCGTGACTAACAGACCAGCAAGCCAGACTCTGGAACATGCAGCCACAAATGTGAAAGAAGAACTTGGCGGCACAGCTTCTGATGTTGCCAAAATCATCGCTGGCGCAAACATCACCACCGATTCCGTTTCCGATGCAAAGGGTACCGAGTCTTTTGTAAGTACGGGATTTCGGCCTTCTGGTAGAATAACATTATGAGCATTAATCGGGACATTAGTTTGGTATTACGGCCAAAAACTTGTACGCCGTTCCAAGGCCGATCTTGATGCTTGGCTTAGCCGGTGAGGCCTTTTCTGCTCAATTGTCTACAAGATGAGTTGTGAACAATTAGTTATTCTGGAAAGGTGGTCTGCCTTACGTTGGCGCATCTCTTACGACGATTTGGTTGGCGCGTGAGGCAAACCTGGCTATTCACGGCATCCCAGTTGGCATAGATCCCGGCGTCGCGTTGACCGTGCTTGACCAAGCCCTCAACCTCCAGGTGACATATGGAGCTGTGATGCTTTCTTTCCTTGGTAAGCGTTATCGCTTGTTTATTGTTTCAGACCCAGCGCTGATCTTCGTGCTGTCCTTTGGTTGCCGGTGTTCCCTGGATAAGGTGCTTTGCACTGGGGCATGGAAATGGCAGCCTACGGCGGTCACAAGGGCTATGGCCGTCTTGCGTTGGGAACAGCACCGATGCTACTGGCTTGGACTACGCTCGGGTTGCAACCGACAATGGCACTTGTGACGCAATGGGTCGGTTTCACGGGCCTTTGGCTCGCTGATTCCAAAGCCACCTTGGCGGGATGGAGTGAGTTGTTCCATTCCGAGGTTCAGGGACGAGTTAATTGACAAGTTTGAATGGTTAGCTCCGAAATGGTACTCCCAATACCGTTTCTATTTATCTATCCTTGTTGGTACTTGGTACGTTTATTTCATCATTCATTATTGTCTTCACGTCGGCAGATTCTGTTTTTACTCCCTCTTTGGAGATCTGGCATGCTAATTCGTTGACCTTTGGGGAATACAGTATTATCGGATCGTTGGCTGGGTGCTCCTATTGGGGGCCAGTGGCTGGGCATGGCTTACTCTCCCATGACCTTGACCTACTCCGAGAGGAACGGAAGAAGTACATGCCTGAGCAACAGGGAATAATTCCCGGGAATATCGAGGCTGTTCCGGCAAGCGAGGATGCGGACCATTATACTATTATCCACAAACGTCAGATTGGCCAGGAGAATAAGCAGAATTCGTAAGCTCCCACGGACGACTTTGAAGTTGATTGCCAAAGTGTACTTTTATCCACTTGTTCTCGATGTCGGTACTGTAGCGGAAACGTGGCAGGTTGTTATCCCCCGATCGGCAAAACGGCGCAGCAAGATTGTCGAATATAGACGGTAACAGTCGCGGGCGATCCATGTGCACTCTTATTTGTGAATGTGTGACTACGACTCCCGGGGTAAATAATCGTGACATCCCGTTATGAACTCGTGCTATGAACTTCGGAGCTTTGAGCTCTTGAAGACTTGACAACCATGCAGTATCACTTCTCCATGAATTCCGGCGGCCGGGTCAACACTCTTGATTGGTGCTGTTCCTGTTGCAACAAATCAGCATGCAGTGTCAAGCAACCACTGTGATGTCCTTGTTGAACAGTCTGATGGGCATAGCAGTTGCGGCAACCGGAAATGTTTCTCCGTATTTTCGGGCAGTCTGGGGAAGTACTGTAGCTCAGCTCTGATACACTACTACTGGAAATTAAAGAGCGCGAAAATCCAGCCCAGGGCCGCTCGAACCCACTCTTGTTGTCTTGAAGTCTCTCAAGTTCTCAGGGAAGCATGGTTTCTCAGAACAAAAAAAATCAGAGAAGCTGGACGGCCTCTGATCATCCTTACTGATCTAATGACGAAGGCGCATGAGAAAGATCATTAAGGGTGCCTTCCTCCGGTGAGAAGACCATTTGGGCCTAGTCGACCTTTCCTCCTCACCCGCACCTGGTCGGTCTCCACATTTCTTCCAGGTCGCTTAACTCTGTTCTGCGTCCGTTCTGTGGGGTGTCTGCCAGCCAGACACTTTCACGTAACAGTCATTCTTTCGATTCAGCTTGAACAGCTGGCCTGCTTCTGTCATTCTTTTGGCTTTTCGAGCGCAAGTCGTTTGTTTCTCTCGTTGGTCGCAGAGCACATTTGGATTGAAGGATTCTGGATCCGCCCATGTGAGTCTTCGGCTATGTTTACCTCCGTGTGCAAGGTAACTGAGGTGGACTCGTTTCGTAGTCATGCCTCCTGCGGGGCGTCATCATCTAACTGTTCTCGAGCCAATCAGTCTCCCAACCCCCGATATTGGGAGGGACCCCGATAATTTGGGTGGTTCTTCACTTTCCCCGAGCCCAGTGAACGCCTCAAATGTTCACTTAATAATACTACCTACGGTGACGAAGACCGTACCCGTATTCGTCACGTTGACCAAGATGCCGACCAGCACGGTAACAGTGACAGTCGAAAGAACAGTGGTTGTGCCACCTGCAGCCATGCTCGGAGGAATGGTACCTACGCCTACGACGAGTATATACCGTGGTAGAATGCAACAAGCCGGAGGACCAATCAAAACTGGAGCACCACCTCGTTCGTCCCAGACAGCCCGTGTCATCGCCCCGATTACAGCTATCGAATCTTCTCCGGACACACTAACATCCATCTCTTTCTCTTCATCGTCACTCCCGACCCCATCATTGTCCTCCTCGTCACCTTTGCGCTCTACACAATCCGCTTCGTCTTCTACATCGTTGTTACCTTTGCTCTCTACACCAGCAACTTCACCTTCTATATCGCCATCATTCTCGCCCATGGCATCACTGGCTTCATCTTCCGCACTATCGATGGCTCCCTCATCCCAAACCGCCTCAGACCAGTCTCAGTTTCCCGGTGGGCCTTTGCCATCATCCGAGGCTTCATCTAGCCAACAGTATAGATTGTCCACTGGAGCTGTCATCGGTATTGCTCTGTCTTGCATAGCAACCACCTTTCTCCTTACCATCTGCCTAATGCGATATCGAATGAGGAGAAAACGAGAGAAGAATAGGGCATGGGTTACGCCGTTCGTCGAAACGAAGCCCATCATTCGTGCGTCTGTGAATCGCAGAGAAGCAAAGAGGATGGAGTTCCTTGCGGAGCGCTGGGAGCGAATGCGAAGTCGTCGGAATCGTAACGCAGCACAGCGGCAAGGCGTAGCTGGACAGAACAACGTGGCGAGCGGCTCGAATGTAGGAAGAAGCGGAGACTCATATAACCAGAGGCGGAATCGTGACTATGGTCAACCAAACCGACCACCGCTTCCTCCCTTTCCTTCAGGACTATCAGGGGATCCTCTTCCACCTCCACCCGCCTATCGAGTACCATCTGCTCGTCGACCGGTTCAAAAGTCTTTGTTAGAGTCCCTGTTTCCTAACGGCGCGGTCGCAAAGTTCAACTTCGAGCCAACACGCCCGGACGAGCTACCAGTGCTTGCAGGAGATCTTCTGAGAGTAGTCACCTTGTATGACGATGGGTGGGCTATGTGTAAAAACAATGCTGGACTCAAAGGTGTGGTGCCAACGGCGTGTCTGAGGATTAATGATACGGCTTGGGGGATGGTGAGATAGAGTCTATATTGGCTCAGATATCACATTTCCGTTTGTCTTGGATTTCGAGCACTCAGATAGTATCATTTGATACCGGATGTTGCACACCTCGAGGCTTTTAGGAGGAGGTTCGGTCATTTGTATATTTTGTCATTTTCCTTCTTCATTGCTTCTTTGGGACTACAGGCAATTGTGTATCATCAGTATACCATAGTTTGTTTCTTATACTTGTCTTGTCTTGTTCCGTATTTATACTTTGCGTGAGGGCGAGAGGATATGCCCTCCAAGGTAACATCTGCCACCGTCGAAACGCCAATTAGCAGAATTTATCGCATTCTCATTGGCTGCGCCAACGCGATTATGATGACTCTATCTACTGAGCCATAGTTGCAGCCAGGGTGGATGATTGTGTCCAAAATTCGGTGTCTAGGACACGATAACAAGTAATATGTAACATGTTCTGCCATGCATCTGCTATTGGTCAACGTTCTTGACGTTTGATGTCAGACCTAAATTTAACTTTTGTATCAGGCTACCAACTTGCATCCTAGCAGCACAGGATTGAGTGAGCAGTGTTTCACTGATAATGTGATGATAGCTTCGCTGGAATTACGCCCTGTAAAAGGGGGATTGAACCTTAAACCTTGAATAAAGGGGGCATGACTTACAGACAAGACACCTTGGCGGAGGTACGAACAATGATCCCAAGTTTCCTGAAGCTACAACCGTTGATAGATGGTTCGTGGAACCTTCTATCGCTCTTTCTCACAGGAAGTATGGTCGGGAAGAGAAGCATTGATGCAATGATCACTTGCGGCAGCTGACGGAGGATGATGAGTAGTACTTTGATTGTCGGTTGGATGCCCATAGTAATTCGCTGCTCAAAGAAGCAAATAGCCTTTGTACCGCCTTCCCAACACCCTCAAGTAAAGTACATCCCTTTCATTCACCGAGGTGGATGGTACTATCTATTCCTTCGCTGCGGTGTTGATCACTGCCTTTCGTTTTGCCGTATTTCAAGTTTCCATTCGTTCCCCCGAGCATCAAGTTAAAATCCCTTTCTCCCCCTTGGCTATTTATTTTGGTGAGAGAAAAAGAAACGGTTGTCCTTCCGTCAATAATCTTACAGTCAATTAACAAGTGGCGGCATAGAACCCCTGGAAAGAAGACATGGCTGAATTAATCACAACCATGACAATAACCACCGTCCTCTCCGTGCCCCCATCGACATATACCCCTCCAGCCCCAGTAATCGTACGACTAACCGCCCCCACAAGGCTTGGGCAGCCGACCGTACCAAGCGACTCAACCAATGCACTCTCCACCAGTCTAGTTTTCACAACGGTGACTGCAACCCTAAGCCCCACGGATTCTCTGATGTCGCAGCCGGTGAACACCCTTCCACCAAACCACAAATGTTGGGACAACAGCACGAATTCGTCCCCAACTTCATCCTCGTCAGGAGAGCATCACTCGAGCCTGGAGCAAAAAATGTCCCACGAGTTTCTAATAGGTGTTATCATCGGTTCTGTTACTCTGGGACTCCTCGTGATCTTGGTTGTGTCCCTCTTGATCGGGTGTTGCGTCGTTAGGCCCCGAAGGAACAAGAAGCGACGGAAAGAGTCACTGGGATCAAGTGATGTACCTGAGCCTCAAAGAGATCCAGGAGTTGAAGAGGCCGGGGGGGCTCCTGGAGGGGTAGGCATACAAGGGGAGAGGGAGATGGAAGAACCAAGGGTTTCTTTCAATCCGTTGAACATGGTTATTCCCAGGGATGCTATCATGTCCATGAACGGCTCACAGACCGGGAGTCAGGTTACGACAATCACAAATCCGCCACCGCCGTATGGGAATAGTAACCAGAGCGGGAGTAGAGGATCGGATTTGGGGTCACCGAGTTTTGCTGTTGGTGGTGGTACCGACTCCGTAGTAAGGGGGTCTTTGTATCCCCCTCGTCCTCTTGCATCATCTACCATACAAACTGGGGTTGGCAGAGTTTTGTCGGTTGTTGTCGATGCGGTACCAGCGCCGTCTGATGGAGGGAGAAACCATATTTCGTACGACTTTTCAACGATGGCCAGGTTGTTCCCTTCACCCATGACGGTACGTTACACTTTCACGCCGACGTGCGGAGACGAGTTGGAGGTCAAGAATGGAGACAAGTTGCATATTCTTGGGATTTTTGATGATGGATGGTGTTTGTGTAGGACAGAGACTGGGAAGCGGGGAGTTGTGCCTCTAGCTTGTTTAGATATAATGGGAGGTGGAGCTGAGACAGGAGGTGGAGCTGAGACAGGAGGTGGAGCTGAGACAAGAGGTGGAGCTGAGACAAGAGGTAGGAATAGAGTGGACGTGGATGCAAGCAGGGGAGGAGAGGAGAAGGGGCAAGGAGAAGAGAGTGGAATTGGAGAGACGCGAAGTGGGGGTGAAGGAGGTGAGGGTAGGATGGTTAGAATGGGGAGCAGGAATGTGGGAACAATGCCGATCGGGGGTGGGGAGCCGAATTCTCTACCTTCTCCGAGGTCGACCAGTATTGTTCGGGTTTGAAGGTATAAGGGTGAGAGAACGACGAGGTTATCCTTAGAGGGGAATTTCTTGTAGCGTGTGTATAATTCTTGTCATCTTCGTGAGCTTGGGTATTATGGTGGGCCGTTGGCCTAAAAAAGATTTGGCCCCCGCGGAACTTAGAAAGTGCTCGCGCGGTATTTATATATTGCCTAGACCTAAAGTATACTCAGTAGTTTACAAAATCTAGTTATTACCTTGTCTTGTAGGGGGGAAAACCACATGCGCGGGATTTTGAAAATCCCGCGCGCAACAGTAACCTTTCCTAGAAGAAGTTATGTGCACAAAATTCGTGCGCGGAATTATAAATATTTCGCGCGGGGTTTTCTGAAAGTCCCGCACACATATCATGGATGTCACATGTATGTTCCGCGCGGGATTTTCTGAAAGTTCCGCGCGCACAGCTATTATGTAATACAAATATTCCGCGCGGGAATTTGAAAATCCAGTGCATTTCTAATTTCCCACACCTCAGGTTCCCAGGAACCCTGTCATGCTAGACAGGTGATTGATCCCATGGCCTTCCACAGCAGAGTGCTTGTCATTGAGCACAGATATCTCAACAGTACCCATAGCTTTTATAACAGGATATGTTGTGTTATACTCCAATAGTACAGCAGGCACTCATTTTCCTGAGCACAGACCTGCCTTATAAGTTATAACAATGAATTTTCTGATCTATGTCTGAAGAATGACATATCAATGACATATCAATGTTTATCATTTCTGGGCTGGATAAAAGTGCTATATACTATAGAATACTTTCCCACACTCTAGCACAACCTATCCTGCTATAAAAGCTATGTGTATTGTTGAGATATCTGTGCTCAATGACAAGCACTCTGCTGAGGAAGGCCATGGGATCAATCACCTGTCAGGGTTCCT
>JAEUWS010000967.1:0-75137 GCA_018524945.1 Podaxis sp. C-F-92630
TCGTATCCGCCTGCAAGCACTTTGAAGGGGACCATTCCGAATAGATTGGTGGGAGAGGTAGCAAAGAAGTTTAAACTTGTGAGCATATATAGTTTTGTAGATGCGCTTATAAATACCTCTTCTGTGTTCATCATGGTGTTGCGTAGGGAAGACCGTGGGTAATTTAATCCTCATGGGTTATCAAACAACAATTCCAGAAGCTGATGAAACGGCTCAGCCGAGCTATTGATAACGTGCGAACGGTAAGAAATTACAACTTTCAGCAGTATCCGCATGAATCCTTATGCAGGGGAAATACTTCTCGACTTCTTGAAGCTCTTGCGTGAATTGTGAGGGGAGCAGCTGACTCGCAACGGTGTGATTCCAACTACGAATATGACAACCGGACAAATCTCGAGCTTGCAGCTGCTCCACTTAGGAAAAAGCGGCTTCAGAGAATATTTCGATCCAACTTCAGACGGTACTTACAAAAGGAAAACCAGCATCATTGTCAGTCTTCTTGATTTCCTCCCTCCGACTCCGGATCAGAGCCTGCATCCTCTGCTTCCGACGACTCCTCCCATGGCGTCGAAAGAACATGCTCATCATCGGCTGCTGCTCGGAAGAAGGTCCATTCAACGGACTTCAACCCAGGAGGCCTCGGCCATTTGCATTCGGTCCCATCGATTGACCTAAATACGCCTTTTTTCTTTCTTGAAACGTACGCATTGACGAACGAAGAGTCGGTATAGAGAAGTCTCATACACGAATCACACTCCCCAACCCACATATTCTCGTTATTTGTTTGGTTTAGCGAAGTTGAGCCAGAGTTGAAGACGGGAATATTGACCGTTACGTGTTCCAGGAGGTGTAAAGACTTTAGGGCCTTTGCATAATGTATCTACAAGGCAGGATCAGTATGAAGAAAGCGTAGCTTAGACTTTAAACTCACGGGTAATCCAAAACCATCTTTATAAAGGAGCCGACGGGGAACGGGCTCCGCGAACTTCACTTCATTCACCGTGAAGCATAGACAGCACCAAACCTCTTGTTGGTGCAACACGAGGTTCCTGATCGACGGGAGGCACTGGTGGATGAATAAATATGCGTTGGGGTACGGCCAGTAAAGCCCACGGAAGTCGAAGGTAGCAATTGTGTGCGGGGCATTAATGAACGGAAGGTATTCCGAGTGTTCAAAGGAGTTGCCAGCATGGGGAATTGGTGCTACTAGCCAGTCCAGGCGAAGAAGCTCCAATCGATTGTATCCTTCAAGATCCCAGGATAAATTATAGCGAAGGCCCAGAGAAGCCCGGTGCACACAGTGGATCTGCCTGGAAGGAGTCTTCGATTAATGAAGGTGATACCGAAACGTAAGAAATAACCCGCACTTCACCCAACTCTTCTCCGCCCGAGGTATGCGCTCCGTTAGCCGGGTTGTATCGTTATGATTTTCGGTGTAGAAGCGGCGAAACCACGCTTTCAAAACCAGTTCACGATATGACTTGCAAGTCAAGGAAAGGGACGAGATCAAGTCCCATGAAGGCTTGTTTCTGACTCCGGGACGATCAACTACATTAAACTCGAGAGTTTTGTGGATGATTTCAGCAACAAGTTCAAGTGGCAAGTTCGGCATGCATTACAAGGAGGAAGTTTGTTTGCTGTGACACGTTACAAGACCATGCAAACAAACTATGTAATGTTTTTTTGTTTATTTGGTGTCTAGCATCTAGTATCTCGGTAAGAGAAACGGGCTCCCACGTATATTCTTCAGCGTGCGCTAAGTACTTGAGGTTTTCAACACCTCCAAGAGTCATCCGCTTAGGGGTCTAATATTTCGAATTAAGGGCCTCAGTAGGGGCATTGCTGGGAGGACTTGCTAGTCGCCAGCCGCGTTTTGACTGTTTTTTTTGACGCAAGGCGCTTTGTTACAGTGTGTTTCTCGAAGACCAGTCCCATTGTTATGAGAAAAACCGGCCGTGGTGGTGAAAATGATCGGGTTGAGCACAAGTACCGATCGACATCGTTTGTCGGTGATTGTGGATAAAGATTTTCCTTGTCGGGATATATATATGAGATTGATGGGAGGATAGAGATGTGAGTGGTGATGGGGATTGTGGTTCGGACGGTGAGGGGGTTCGTTGTTCGGCCTTCTGTTTGTGTGTAATTGGCACCATGCACTGATCAGCGCTAAGTACTTTTGCAAGGCTTTACTTTGTAATCGCTAAAGTGCTTGCGAAAAGATGTATGTTGAAGGTGGATCTATGTGAAACGTATGCGCCTGTACGTAGGTGTGTGTAATTGTATGCGTCTGTGCGTAAGTGTTATGTTCATCGTTTAAGGGGAAAAACGGGTTGCAATTCGTTTTGGATTGCTTCTAGAAGAGATTGAAAAATGGCGGAAACGAGACGGCTCAAAAAAAAAGGAAAAAAGTGACAGGCCGAAGGCTCACAGGGGGACAATAATTGAACGTAGATCGAGTACTCAAGAATCACACAATAACTGAGTGATCTCGACCGTCTATTTCGAGTAGTAGGGGATACGCGTATCAAGGAGGACATGCAAGAGATGGTCAGAGTCTAAGGAGGCTTATCTACTTATGGTACCCATATATGAGGCTGAGTGTTGTGTTTCACAATGACGTCGTAGACATCCCAGGCTTACATTAACCGCGTTTGTTGCCTTTGTGTTTCAGCTGGCATCGCGCTGCTTAATATGCTACTTGTTTCCCAAACTGGAGGACTTGCCAACTGGCGCCGCATTTTGGCGCCAGGTACTTTGTGTTTTTCCTCGGGCGTGCCCCTGTAATTTAGTCCCAGCAAGACAGGACAAGCAGTTGCGCAAAGAATTCACGAATGCTTTCATAAAAGACCCTAACAAGCCATAAAAAGCTGTAGAACATGCTCTGCACACAACATCAGAAAATATTCCACAGAAACGAATGTCCAACCTAACAGCTCCTACAACGTCTAGGGTGTTTGCCAGTCGTTTCTGATGAGATCAGCAGCCCTCTCAGCAATAATGTAAACAGGCGCCTGCGTATGTCCGCATGTAACAAATGGCTGTCGAGGGGAGGGAGTCACCAATTAATCGACAAGCTTCGCAATCGAAACGCTTACCATGACGGAGGCGTCGACAACTCGTAAACCAGACGCGTGTTTCAGCCGTAAGTCGGGATCAACGACGCCATGCTTAGCGCCTCGAGGGGACATAGCTGCAGTTCCTACGATGTGGCCGGATGGGAACGCACTGGCACGGATGAAGTCTTCGAGCTCTTTATCGGATGTAGCATTTGCGAGGGGACCTGTTATTCCCAGCACGAATTTCTCCCACACTGGTGCAGCGAAAAATCTTTTAGCGCTCTTGATAGATTCTCGAAGTGCCATCACGTCAAAGCTAGAGCTCAGCATTCCGGGATTAATCAGCGGCGCCGCAAGAACATCGTTGGAACCGAGTTGTACTGTTCCTCCTGTGCAGTATGAATATAAGCGAGGACGGAAGGGTATGCTAGATTTGGCTGACTTGATACAGGTGTTACGAGAGCAGCGCCCACACCAACAAAATGACCAGGGAAGAAACTCGTCATGCCACTCTATCGAGAAATTGTGTCAGTGAGTTTCGTTTGAAGCGGATAAAAGAAACGGACTCCGATGGCGAGCTCAAGATGAGGGGTGTTCCGCCCGGCGGAAGGGTCAAGAAATTGATCAAAGATATCTGAATCGTTTGCAAGTCGAAGCCAGGCGACGTGATTGATCCCTACTGTTACCATTGGCCCCGTCCGGTTTTGCTCCCATACGGCAAGCTCTCTAGCTTTTAGGGTCGTATTAAGGAGCAGCCTGAGGAAGGTTTTCACATACAATTCACGGTGTATATGATTTCACTCACCCATCGAAGGGGTTTTGGGATGTTGTGGCCCAGTTGATGGATATGACAGGTTGGTCTGTCAGATTTTTCCCAACATCTGGCAGATCAACAATGGAATTGATGCCGAGACGCGCGAGTTCGTTCTTGTCACCGATACCCGAGTGCAGTAGAATGTTTGGTGTGCCAATGGTACCCGCGGAAAGGATAACCTCCTTCGAGGCGTTGACCAATGTCGCCACACCTGTCAAGGTGTGGTAAGTAATCGGCGAACAGTGGATAATGCAAGGCATGAACCTGAATCAGAAAGGATTTCTACTGTACGCAGTGAAGGGTTGTTCCTTCCACTAGTTGAAAGAACGCGCGATACGCGAGTCTCCAGCAGGATATGGAGATTGTCCCGTTGGGTGACGGTGGGATCCAAGTATGAAGTAGCAGCACTACTTCTTGCGCCGGCACCGATTGTGGATTGTAACCACCCTAGGCCAACGTATATTCAACACAGTTACTCGAACAACGAGCTATTGTCACCCACCCAAGCCCAAAGGTTTCCCGGAACTCATATCCAAATTGAAAGGGAATTCGTGATTCAATTGCTTCGTCGTTTGGATCACCATATCATCTATCTCCTGAGAAAACCCAGGCAAACTGACGAAAGTCATACCCGAAGAACTATGGACCGACGGATCAAACTGGCCTTTCGTGTTATGTTGATCCGCGGGGCTTGTCCACCTTTCATTCTTGAATGCCACGTGCTCGAGATCAGCCACTTGAAACGGAGGTTTCTTTTTTGGTGCACGAACCTTGCGAATGTAGGGCTGAATGTTATCCCAGGACCAGCCTGGGTCTCCCGTAACCCGGGCGAAACGATCGTAATCATCGGAAGATCCTCGCGTATAAAACATGCTGTCTGCACAAGAAATTTATGGCATTGCGTTGTTTTGTTGTGCTTCGGAGAAACTTACTGATGGAACTTGAACCACCAAGGATGTGACCTGGAGAATAAGGAACTGTTCGTCCATTGAGTCCACCCTGAGGCGTCGATGTGAAGTTCCAACCGAAGTTCGTATTGGCGAAGGAGAAGGCATCGAAGGGAACCATGGTTTCCAAAACATTTGCATTGCTAGGAAGGAGGCATTCAGACAAACAATCGATGTTCGGCCTCATGAGCTTACGAGGGTCCTGCTTCGATAACAAGCACCTGGAAATCCGGATTCTCAGAAAGCCTGCTTGCGATAACTGAGCCTGCAGTTCCGCCTGTGCTTTAAGTCAGTGAAAATAGCGCCAACCGATGTAGAACGATCATCACCTCCGACTATAACAAAGTCAAAATCTATGTTCGCAATGGTGGAGACGTTGTGATGAATGGCGCCAAAGGCAGCATTCACAAGTCCTAATACCAATAACCAAGTGCAGGGATGACGCATTCCGGGCCAAACCAAGAGGAGATTGCTGACGATGAAAAAAGCGATATGGCAACGACTTATACTGGAATCCCCTTGTTGATAGAACCACGAACGGATTAAGGGTGACGCACTTGGAGCTGGGATACAACCTATAGGCACTCTCTTTTAAGTTGCAAAACCGCTCGCTCCAGCATGTGCATTTTCCACACCAAGCCTACCCGGCATCTATATTTATGAGCTTCGATATCCCGACCCAAATGGCCCTGCACAGCCTCGGAGATGCCATTTGCCACGTTTACGGGGAACCTGATCTGATGTTGTTCCTAGGAGAGACAAATGGATGAGACCTATTTAAGGTGAGAAATTACTCCACAACGTGGAGAGGAACTTGGCGGACATACCAAAGATGTATATTCAAGGGAAAGCTTCGACATATAAGTGAAGCCGTTAGTCCGCCGAATGTGTGTTTGCGATCAGTTAACTACCTTAGCTTGATGCTTATCCGTGAAAACATATTAGCCCATCAACACGCATGGCCTTACGGAAAAGTATACCTATGGAAGAAGCACAAGGTCAATCCCGAGTTGACCAAATTGTCGTTTCTAGACATTGGTATGGATAGCACGCGGCCCTCCTTACATCGGAGACACTGAAAACTTCCCGTAAATGTGAGACTAAGCGGACAAATCATTGAGAAAAAGCGCCCCTTCGTGGAAGCGGACATGATGGAGTGAGTGGGAAGACCGGTCCGGTCGGTGAAAGCTGATAAGAAGAGATCAGCTAGGCTGTAATGCAGGTCGCATTATTGGGACGGCCATATCCTCCAGTATGATATTGTGGTGTAACATACTGAATTTCGTCATCATAGGTTACACGGTTCGGGAGCGAGTAAAAAACCCATCATACCACACACTAGGTGATGCACAAAAGTCGGAGGATCCTGGTCGACTTACGACCTCAGGAGTTTTCGGCGCCATAGCTTGGAAATGTCAAAATGTCATCATATATTCGGGATATATGACATCGCTGTTCTATCCACACTCAGAAGGCGGGTGTATTCCAGTATCAGTCTGAGAATGGTTGTTAACAAGGACCATGAAATAACTTCGAAATGTGGAACATGCCTGAAGAAATAGGCATTAAGATCTTCCTTTCTCCAAAACTTAAGACTCCATTCACGTCCAGCCACAGCAATCTTCCGCCCTAGGTCCTCGTGAGATCCTTCGCCATTGCCATCGCCGCGGAAAAAGATAAGGGTATCATGCAGATCTGACAAGTCAATTTGTACCGGGATATAATGGACCCAAGGCTGAATTCGATCCATATACCTATCAGTTTCCTTAGCAACAAGCACCCAACATTTGCGTGGGATAACTCACCATTCGGGGTATATCGTTGATTTAAATATTAGAGAATTGGAGGTAACGAGACGCTTAAAACGGCCAGACCAACCATTGCCATCAACCTATGAGAGAAGTTAGCAGATAAATTCGGGCATGGGCAAATTTTCTTCACATCTAACACATAGCGGTACGCTCCTGCGTCTTTTTGCCCCATATATGGTCGCCAAGGGTAAAGTTCCTCCAGAATTGGACAGACGTTCGTGGAACAAGCAATTGGTTTATTAGAGAAAGCGATGTCGAAGAAAGCGGGATTGATTTTTGATTTCTTCAACTTCTTGGGCACTCCCACCCTCTCATCTTCTTTACTAACAGGTGTGAGAATGTCAATTGTTCCATCAAGGTCGTTAGCGTATCGCACGAGGAAATCACGGTGCGAGTTCTCCCAACGTGTCGAGCTAGCGTGAAACATCCCCGTATTACTGCCGCGCCATAATAGGCGCTCGTCCAATTTAGCGTCAAAATGGGGATCTTGGTCTCGTGGCATGACGTCCTCAACCCACCCATATGGCACTGGGATTCGAATGTTGTGATGTAGAGTGCTTGAGCAGTACGAGAATTCGGGTACCATGACTTTCTGAGGACTAGGCCCATCGTTATGGGAGAGAAATTGGCCGTGGTGGTGAAAATGATCGGGGTGAATACAGGGATCCATCGTTTGTCGGTGATCGTGGATAAAGGTTTTCCTTGTGGAAGGGGCAGGTGGTATATCGAGGTTGATGGGTATACGGCGGGCGAGGCTCGATGGTGGGCATGCAGAAACCCAACCGCGTGAGGTCACTTTGGGTAATGCCTCTCTTTCGATATCTTAACAAACGGAGTTAGGCCCGTGGTCAAGGTCAAGGACGGGTGACGTACAGGTTTTTGCTGCTGCTGCTTCCAGCGTCGCCTGCTTGACTCCCCAGTCAGAGAGGCGGTTTGGCCCATCATGGGGAGATATCGTCATACGAAAATCGGGCAGGAGATGTTCAATATCCCTCAGAAGGTCAAGGATCTTCTTTGAACCGGCAATAAGCTGGTTGTATCGTCCTTCGGTAAATGCGTATGTGAGGACGTCGACACTCGTGCCATTTGCCTTTCCTATGGTATACGAATCGACCTTTTTTTCGAGTTCGGCTTGAACCTCGAGGAGATCCGACGGTTCCAAACCCCAGAAAGGTTCCAGGTCATGGAATATTTGGTCATATTCGTCGGGTAGTTGAACATCGTGTTCCATCGCGTATTCCCACCTGGACGATATCTGTTAGATGTGATATGTCACCAAAATTAATGACATACCATAGGTCGAACCCTTTTGGTGGATCACGCTTGTAGCGGCGCTGGTATTCCTTAACTGCATCCACCAGAGTCTTACTTGCACGTTTCAACTTCTCTTCCCACTCCCTCTCTGCCCGCCGCACCAACTCAAAAATCGGATGCGGGCCGTTATGATTGACTTCTAATAAGCCATCCGGGCGATATATGTGCTTCTCAAGCGTCGGTTTTGTTGAAGGTGCTGGAGCAGCGGTAAGAACATTCGTGATGGAAATATAGCGGGTCACCGTGGTCATTACGGTCCGGAACGGTGTTGGCAATCTCGGTGCCCTTGACCCATCTTCGTGAAAGGCATAAAATGTAGCAAGGGATATCACAGTGGCAGCCAAGATTACTTTGGTCCAGCGTTTCCACCGTCGGGACGTCGGCATGAGGCGAGTTCAGGTTCACCGAGCCTATTATGGCGATAGAGCCGAAACCAACAAGGTGGGGGTTGGGCGTCTGTTTTGGATTCCCACCATTATTGTCACCATCACCAGGCCTTGACTTTTCGCAAGACGTACGGGTGCAAACAGATGAGAAGTTGCTACTGCTTGAGGATGCGACTATGGGAGACGGAAGTGGCAACAGGAGAATGCTGGTGATACACCGGGTAAATCATTAGAATAGGCAATGTCCATCCCAGCCATTCATCAAAACCACCTACCATGATCATGAAGTACAAGTGGCAAGTACGGCAGTTCGTACCGTCTATTTTGGTAAAGCAAGCATCTGCACAATCTCTTTAGTGCTTTTAATTAATCAGGCTCGGGAGCGATGATTCGGCTGCAATATTGTTGGTGAGTATATGGGCGTCCACAGATATTGATGTCGTCCTGCTTCAAGCCTCAAGTCTCAGTACGTTTCCCTCTTCCGCCGACCTTCCCCATGCTTACGTTCCCTTTGACTGTGATTAAAGTCATATAGCGAATTGAAGACCGAGTGCATAAGAATTATCTATCAGGTATCCATGGTGGGTTTGTTTCTGGTCGTCCAGTGAAAGCTTCCGATAGTAATTTGGTGGCGTAAATTGCCTCCATATATAGCGGCGATGGGCCTGCTTCTCCTCCTAGGCCACTTCCCGGAAAGCCCGTCGTTCCGAAGCGTGGGGAGGGCGCCCAGTTATAAGTGGTATGCTGCGATGCATCTTGACCACCGGGTTGCCATGCCTGCCCTCATCTCGTCCTACCTGTGTGTCCTCGCTCTTGCCGCACGAGTGGTACATACCCAAACCTGTCGGAATGTGCCCGGAAGTCCCGGATTTCCAACGGACGCTCAGTGGCAATCATTGAACGATTTAGTGTCTGGCCGGCTCGTCCACGTATTACCATCTGGCGAATACTGCCGCCAAGTCAGCTGCGCTGACGCCGAATGGACAAGTGCAAATTGGCGTAACACAGTCCCAGGAGCAATGAACCAGGTCAGCGCGACGTATTTTTCCGTCGCACTGTAATTTGACATGTCCCGCGCTTCTAGGTTAATTGGGAGCAGGTTGGATTTTAATACATGAATATTCATTCGCCTGGTTGACAGGAAAGCCATAGGACTACGATTCCCACCCTCCCTCCCTTTGTGGGCGCACCACTCCAGAAATCTGCGGACAGGGTGACGTACCCTTGTACGCCATCCTTGCAGAGACCCCGGAGGATATACAAGTGTGTGCTTTTACCTCGCCCTTCAGTCGCTTAGAGTTGATTGTGCTGATAGGCAGGCGTGAACTTCGCTCGCAAACACAACCTTCGCTTGTCGGTCAAAGCATCCGGACATGATTTCTTGGGCCGCTCCACAGCGAAGCATTCACTTCTCATTCATACCCACAAATTCCAATCAATGGTGTTCACAGACAACTTTTGTGTCGGTAACCTCAATAAAGGCTCCGCCGTAACTGTCGGCAGCGGTGTTGGGCTAAGTACTTTATACAACGCCACAAAAGAAGTGGGGAAAATTGTCGTGGGAGGAACCGCTGCCACTGTCGTTGGGGCAAGTGGATACGTACAAGGCGCTGGACACTCGTCAATGTCGCCGCTCCTTGGTCTGGCTGCCGATAATGTATTTGGTATGATTTCGTCCGGGAATGGTGCTTGCTTTGATGTTTACATTGTACGGAGTTCAACATCGTGACTGCAGACGGTGTCCTTCGCAAAGCCAACGAACTCGAAAACCCTGATCGTACGTCTCTCATATCACATTTCCTTCTCAATTCTCTCTAACCCATCATTTCAGTTTTCTGGGCACTACGAGGCGGAGGAGCCGGCTCCTGGGGTATTATCGTCAATGCAACCTTCAAAACTTTCCCTACTTTTGAAGCCACACAATCTACTATCGTCTTCACCGCAGCGAACAGCACCGTCATCGGTGCCTTGGGCGAAGCCTATGCCAAACACGTTTTCGACTGGGACTCCATGAACGCCGGTCAATACTTCTACATCCAATCTTCCGATTCCGGAACCACATACAGAGCTATCGTCAGCTCATATTTCCCTAGAGCCACAGCCAACCAGGTCACAACTGCAATGGCACCTTTGATTGCAGACTTCCATAAGACGGGCGCTGGCTTAATGTCGAATACAACCACCACTGCGACGATCAACAGTTTACTGGCTCGACCGGATGAGCAAGCCGGAGGTTACCTTGTGTTGGGATCCCGTCTCATTCCCGCCTCGTCATATCAGTCACCCAAGAAGATTGGTAAGACTTACAAGCGGCTCATTGACGCGGGATCAATTGGGTACGTCCACATTTACTTTCCAATTCCGGGAGGGATGTGTTGAAAGACCACCCCTTCTAGGATCTTGTCGCATCTCGTCGCTGGAGGCAAGGTCGCTGAGAATGCCCTCATTAACAACGCAGTCAACCCAGCTTGGAGAACGGCCAAGATTCACGTGGGTCTCCCCACTGCCCTAACCCCCCTTGTATTCACACTACTTTCCGTTCGCTAGCTCATTGTCAACAACCACATACCCGAAGAATTCGACCTTGACAAAGTACGCGCGGCCCAAAACAAGTTCAAAAACGACCAACTCCCAGTCTTCGAGACCATTCAAGGACCGGTTGCAGCTGCATACAGCAATGAAGCCGACCCCTTCGAAGAGGACTGGCAAACCGTGTTCTACGGGCCCAATTACTCACGCTTGAGTTCCATAAAGAAGAAATACGACCCTAAGGACTTGTTCATTGTCCGCACCGGCGTCGGTTCTGAGCGATGGGACTCCTACGGTCTGTGCAAGGTTTAACAAAGTTGCTCTGTATGCTATAAAAATACAATCGGCTATGTTTTATTCTTGGATATATAGCGAGTGCCTAATAGCATCCAATAACCATCAAGTATCAGAAAGAAAAATGGCGTATGGTATGAAAAAACGGGGAAGGGAAAGGCAGATAGATAACAAGATAACAAGATAACAAGATCATAAAAATCTTGAAAGGATCAAAACAAACCCATTCCGCCCATGTAGTTTTGAGACCAGGCATTTTCATCCCATGAATTATCCCATTCGGCGTTCACCGCTTGAGAGGCATCTGGCATCCACTTCGTCGAGAACAACGATGGATCAAATGAAGTAAGGCCCGTTTCGGTCGAGGTATATGGAACAGCGGTGGTGCTATCCCAATTTGACGTTCCAATAGTTGTGGTTGGATTATGCTGTGGTATCTGTGGATAACCAGAAGTAAATCGGTTGGAGATATTCGGAGACGAAGTCATCATTGTCCCAAGGTCAGGGATGGGAGAAGACAAAGTAACAGGGAAGGGGTGTGAAGTGCGCTGCTGCTGCTGCTGTTTCGCAGGGGATCCACGGGTACCAGATCCGACAATAGGGGCATCCATTCTACTCGTCAGAGGCCACGACCTGTTCTGATTTTCCTCCATCTCCCTCTTCCGTTTACCCAGAGTTAGCGAACTATTTTCATCAGTTGTTTCTCCGGCCCGCGGCTTCAAGCTCTCCATCTCCATAAACGTATCGAGCGCTTTCCAACACCGCCGCGCCAGTTCCCAAGTATATCCTATTGACGCTAGGGCTTCCAGGCATTTCAGCAAGTGCAACTGCGTCTGCAACGCCGATGTCGGGGATACTGTTGTAGAAGCACTTCCGTTCCCTTGTTGTACCTGGCGTAGCTTGTACCCAGAGAGATGGGCGATTGCGACAGTATAGATGAGATAGATCATGTTGGGGTTCGTATGGGAGAGTGCAGGAGCACTGCTCGCTGGGTTTGATAACGCCATCGCCTGCGATTGCCGGTATTTCTCCAGAAGGACGTTAAATGTAGAAGCAGCTTCCAGGAATATATCGGTTGTCTGTTGGTTCAGCTGCTCTCGGGATCTATTTGGAGAACAGACACGAGGTCAGGTAAGCCGATATAATGGGTAGGAATGTACGCGGGAGAATTGGAACATACATAGGTCGATAAAGAAGGATTATTGCCACATGGTAGAGCATGTTGATCTCCAAAACATCACGCCGTGGTTGGTGCCCAATCGATATGCGATACTGCATGGGAAGGGAGTGGTGCCACATGTCCAGTTCTGTTCTTAGGTGTGAGACTTTATCAGGTGGTGTTTGGGCTGCTGGTGATGGGTAACCAAGATAGAGGTGGAAGTTAATCATTGCGATGACGCGACATAGAGAAACGGCATAGGTAAAGGGAGGTGAAGGATTCACGTCGACATCTGGAGGGCGTGTGCGCGATGCAACAGCGAGCGAACCTTTAAGAGCATCGGAGTTGGCAGGTGGCCGACCCATTTGCAAGGAGAGCAGAAGGTCGAGGATAACACAAACACCCCAAACATTCCGACGCAGTTGGGCTTCTTCCGATGGGGTTTGTAAGGCTTCGTTGCTTGACGGGCACTCGTGCAGCTGCAAGTCCTGGGCCATTCGTACGGCCAGACCTGAGATCATAATCAACTTCGCTAATAGAAAAGGCGAAAGATCGTACATACCAACTAGAACCCAGGCTTGGTTCTCGTTACCCTTTCCATAGTCCCTCAGAGCCAGCAGCAGAGAAGCCTGAACCAACTCCAACGAACTCCCCTTCTTCAGTAACGCGCTCAACGCCGTCCTTGCTTGTTCATACCAGAGATCCGCAGCGATTTTTCCCGCGAGGCCTCCAGTTCCGGCTATTGAATTCGACGCCGGGTGTGTTGAAAGAGATAATCGGCCGCTGTATGCACATATCGACAGTACGAGGGTGGACAGTAACTCGGATTTGCTAGATGGCGATAGGAGAATCGTATCAAGAGTGCTTCTGCAGGGTAGTAGTGGATATGATGGATGTGAGTGCTGATAATAGATGTCCAGGAGTCGGGAGAGAATGTGGGACGGCGGGAGGTCGATTTGGTTTGTCGACGGTGGGACGAAGTTGGACTGTGTTATGGGTAGTGATGCGTACGTCTCGGGTTCTGGCGCAGAAAGGTCAACCGTGCGCCTGGATAGGAAGAATCGGGTTGAGTGTCTATTGCATTTGACGAGGACCTTATACTCACCAGTAACTCCCTGTATACTCCTGCTCACCACCCAATCCAAGTGCCATTTCAATGTCTGGCGTATCCCTCAACTTGGCTGGACTCGTATTGTCCAACGACACGATATCTTGCTCGAAATGCTGAGATCGGTGCGAAGGATACACCAGTTGCACAGAGTCCGACGTTGGCTCCGGAATGTTCATATAGGATCTCGCTTGATGTCCCCCCGCGGCTCTGTCATCATGCCATTCGTCCCGCTGCTCCTCAATCCCAGAGACTGGCCCTACCTCTCCCTGTGTGCGCACTGATACTGGTGATGCGGTATCCGTAAGTTGATCATGACTCCCTGTCCGCTCAAACGACTCCGGTCTGAGGGTCTGAGCGAAAGGGATTTGATTTGCAGGATTCCGCACCCTTTCATCCGATTTCCTTGCCCCATCCTTGCCCGACGTAGAAACCGACGTAGACGCAGAATGTCGATCATGGGCTGATGAGGTTGTGGCCGATGCAGCCGGTGGGGGCAGGAGGGTTTTCACAGGAGCCTCCTGTGCGGACCGAGGTGTAAAGGGAGCAAACGAGACCACGAGCTCTTCCACGACTTTCGCGGATGGACACCTCGTCCAGACTGCTTTATGTGCGTCCCATACGTCCTGTGTGCACGTCTTGGCTTCCGCTTGTAGAGTTGTGGCGATGTCAAGAAAAGGGTCGAATGGCTCCCCGTCGTCTTCCTCCTTCTTTGGTAGTTTCGATAGATATAAACCGAGGAGAATCTCCAGAATAGTAACACGTGTTTCGGTGTAACGTAGATAGCCAGAGGGGGGCCCGCGTCGTCGCGGCTCCTTGGAGTAAAGGCACTCGAGTTTGTTATCGATACAGAACGCGCACGGGTCGAGACCGTCGCACTGGATTAAAGATAAATAAGCGGCATCAGAATGAAAGATTACAAGGCGGAAAGCACCTTTTTTCTTTTGAGACGACATGTGTTGCATGCTAACGAGGGTGATCACCAGTTAGACGCCATCAGCGACGATCACGACCAGCGGACTGACCTCGAGAAACCTTTTTTACAACTCTTTCTGAAGTTGCCAGGGCCGGGTGCATGTTTCCCCACAGTGGTATCTTACATATATGGTTGGTTCCTCCGAGTCCAGTCTGAGCAAGAGGCAAGAGGCGTCAGAGGCGGAAAATGGTTGTTCCCTTAGATTTAATTCTTTCATTGCAACATACAGTATCGGGTCGTGTGAACTATCTACCGGTTACATTACATACACAATACGCATCACTAGCCGACATCAGCCTAGTTTGCTCAAGTTAGCACAAGGTCAGAATGTTTTGAAGAAAAGCTCACCCTTCAGGCGAAGTATCAGTGACGCAATATCAGTCTCACCACGAAGGCGAAAGGGATCAAAAAATTATTGCGCATGCAGTCTGCGCAGGCCCCGTAATCAGGGGTGATATCCACATAGAGAATCAGCCGACATGAGCATGTACTCTCGAAGCACAAAGGCTTCCCCCGCCGGCTTGCTCTACAGTCGCGCGTTTTCGCAAGTCCTTGCTCCACTGATACTAGCCAGATCATTACAACCCAGGCGTTCTCATCCATCCAAGCCGGCTTCCCCTCAAGCAGTTCATGCCAGGTACACAATCCACAGCAGGAGACCGAGCTCACTCGGCATAGAGAGGTTTATCACCGCTAGCAATAACTCCTCGCTAAAGCGCTCAACTGCACGCTCGCCTCGTCGAAGATTGCAGAACATGAGACATGACTTTCCTGTTCGAGACTAGGATCGCGCGTCAACCCAAATTCAGTGCGAAATCTCATGCCTCCTCGTCAGAAGAGATTCGCGTCGCAAATGAACATCCCAAATCACAACCAGAAAGAAGCCCTCAGCAGTTAGTCCTTATGTCCGAAATGGCTGACCGCGAGCACAAAGCTCTGTTGTGACAGACAACGAATGTCATCCTTTTCTATGGCCACAACTTCAACCACAACGAAGAGACCAACGTACGAGCACCTCCCCCAGTCACAAAACGAGACGTCACAGGACTCGATCCTTCCTAAGATTCCTTGGCTAAGGAGCTTCCTACATGAGTAAATGGGCGACAGTATGACAGATCCAGTCGGGGAAAGTCAGAGGCCACATGAACAACATCCACGAGTTTGGGTCTTCGCAAGCATAACTGAGAACGAAGCTATAACCAGGGTTTCCACCTAACCAGAGGGCGAGTTGGCACGAACTGATCAGCGCCGTCTTCTGCACCGTGAACCTAAGGAAAGGCAAACCAAGGACGAGGACTCCTACTTGCGCGCGCCCGACAAACCGGTCAGGCTTTCTGTGCTGAAAGCGTCTGAGGTTGGGGTAACATGGTCATCAACTTTCATCATGCGGAGCATCCCTGCCACGTTGAGTAGGTCTTTGCTTCGGGCGTGCGAGATATATGCCGTGCCAGGGCGTTCTACAGTCGATCTTGATCCAGGGCCAGTTCCGTCCTGTATGTGTCCTAGATGTCTGCAACCTGGGTAGTCTTGCCCTTGAACCACGGCCGTTGGAAAGCGATGTAGCCATGCAAGTTTCCTTTGATTTAGGCCTCTCCAGAGCTCATTCACACACGAATGGTCGCGCACGAGAGAACTACTGTGACCATCGGTGCATGAAACCTTGCGAAAACGCCACCGGGGTTTGAGTGCCTTGATAGCACTCAGCGGACGAGCCAAATAGCTCATGCCCTAGCACACTGTGCGTTTGCCCATGCATTGAGACCAACTCGCACCACATGGAGATACAGTATAACCCGGCCAAGAATCGAATGGATGGTGGAATGGGTAGAGTTTGGTCCAGAGAGACCTTGTGCGGAGACCCATAGAAGCGCGTCTATATTGGACTGTTCATCTAACATCATAGCCCAAAGGTCCGCGACGCCTCTCTGGTACCGACGTATGCATCAGAAATTTCGTCAATGAAGACCTCGCGCTTTCTGGCGTTGCTTCTCCCATTGTCTCGCTGGAAACGCAAGTGGATTATGGTTTCCTGTACGAGGATTATGAGCAAGTCACGGGAGTCCCGAAGCATCACTAGCGGAGGTCTGTCCGGCATCGAGAAATAAGCTGCGTCGAATACGTTCCGGAGAGGCGATGAAGGCATTGATGTAGAATCATCACAGCGAGTAAAACGCGGCTTCTTCAACCCAAAAGATCCAAGAACCGGTACGTATCGTCCAGCTACCACCATAGCCAAGTAAGTCAAACGGATCTCTGAGCGTGATTTCGAGTGCATAGGGGTCACAAAATCCTTAGGGTTAGATGACACCTGGAGGACAGAATCCTCGAGGCGATCAATCTGGCTGGAGTCGCCTCGGTAGCCGTGAAGGGGGACGCTGCAGGATGCGCGAGGGGGCCTGGAGCGCGAGGGGCGGGGACGGACACTGGTTCGCCTGGAAGACCGTTAGAGGGGTAGAACAAAGTTACAGGAAAACATGCCAGCGAGTTAATTAAAATACTCCAAATAACGCGTACACACGTGTAAACAACAGACTTTGATCCGCCATCGTCACGACCCTGGCTGCATCGGAGAGATGACCTCGAAGGCCCAGACGTTGCTTAACCAAACTTCAATGCTAACATATCGACGTGACAAACAGAAAGAAGCTGCCAGATAATGGACGTCATGAAAGCATCGGCAGGGGGTCCAAGGGGGGGGTGGTGTTCTTGACAGGGAACACATATGGAGAGGCGGTTAAACATGGCACCACACAGAAGTCCTCTCCGACAGCACCCGGAACATATATACTCATCCAAAAATCCACCAAGTCTCTCAAAAATTCAGATGGTTTATTGGGAAACACAGAAATCCCACTCAACCCTTTCAAACTAAACCCGAATTATCATACCTTAACCACTCCTAGCAAGAGGCGCTGTGAGGGAGCTACAGGTGATCCTGACGCAACTGCGGTGCATACGCATCTGGATCCGGATGAATGACTGTCCCACCACCTCTAGGGTTTCCAACATTTTTGATCCGGATGGGCATGCGCCTACGGCTGACCTATTCCATCGTGAATGGACGCACGACTTCACTCCCGCAACATGTCAATTCCACCGCCCCATCCGGCGAAATCATACGCGCAGTAGACACCTCTCTTGGATCGACGGTGAAAATCCCATCTACTTCTTTCCACACTTGCAATTCAGACACTTCGAGGCCCATGGCGAGTAGTGCTGAACATAAATCTGTGTACCCTCTCCCGACCTGCCTCAAGAGCGGCCCGGACATGGGACCAAAATAGCCCAGGAAGCAGGATCACGAAGAATGCAGTCAGAAAGGAATTGCCAATCTGCCGGTATGCTGACAACGCACTAGTAATGACAGGCACACACGGAGTGCATTGTTTAACTCGTTAGCCCAACACAACTGTGAGTCTATCATAGAGATCTTGGTCCGGCACCTGTTCAAGGATGCCATCAGCGTCGTCAACAGCTGGGACGATATCCTCTAACAACACATATTCAACATCTATATCCCAGAAATGACGCCAATGTCGCATTTTCGGCCGATGTGATAAGATTTAAGTAGAGAAGTGCATACTCGATCCCAAGGAATAGCCATCATCAACTTGCATGCCAATTTATCTCCGAGGCCAATTATTGGGTCTCCTGGGTATGGAGAAATCTCACCAGTAACCTATTTATCGAATGCACCAATTTCTTCAGAACCAAGGAAACGTGGAAGAGAGGGGAACATACCTTGAGAGCATATAAGAAACTTGCCAGCCGATCCCAACTTCTGTGTATCCCCTCTTCCAACCCCTACAAAAACTCGGGATGATCTGACACATTCCCCAGCAGCGGTGATGTGCTCTTGTCGCAACAGATCCACAGTGCTCACGAAATCTGGCACGCTCACAGGGGCAGATTTCTTGCCTTTGGAGTTGATCGGTGCAAAACCAAGACTGGAAAACAGTCCAGTCTTAAGAGACAAAGAGGAATGGCTGTGAGAGCTCAGAGGTGGTGATTTCAAACCTTCAGAATGAACAACCATGGTGCTGAAAGGCCTCTCAAGACAGGTGTGATGGTGCCAATACCTGGCATCTTGGTAGGCTTGGCACCACTTGGGTTTGTGGGATGTCAAAGAGTTTCTGCTGAAGTTTGAAGGAGGAGATTTGTTATCCCCAGTGCTTTAGTAGAACCTGATTGTGCAGAACACACAATAATGACTTTGTGTTGGTTGATGTAATTTCTAGCAAGTCCAAGCATGTGTTGACTTCAACTTTTGACTTTCTTGACATGAATGTGAGCACATGCAACAATGTCCTCTGTGATCTGAAGTGTGAACTTGCCCACACTTGTCCCTCCAAACATTGGCACAAGCCATTTGGCTGAAGGATCTATTGTGATTTGGTATAAATTTGGAGTCACTGAGTCTTTGTCTGAAGATGGGGGTGGCATTTGGGATCTGGAGGATGGGGGTAGAGGGTCAGAGGATTCATCCAGTGTGATGAGGATGGTACTTGTTCATCTGACATTTTTGGCTAAAGTAGACTGTCCTGTCAAGGGTGTGGGAATATGTGACACCCTCCAAGTAACCCTCCGAACTGGTCAGTTTGGCCAGTCTGCCACCAACTTGAGCTCAATACATACCTTCTAGCACTGAAACTGGCCATATGTCAAATGCATCAGTGTCAAACTTGCAGGAGGGGCATGAATTTGGCTTCACTGAGTGGGATGTCTGTATATATGTCCACTGTGGTGTGTTAAAGTGGTGATGATGGAGGATGCACAGATATATATTGGAAATGTATGGCCAGGAGTTGAAGTGTAGAATGGCAGTACAGGCCTGTTACTACTAGGCACCAAGAGCTTGATTTCTCATTTAAATCTCCCATGATTGATGCAGGAGCTTTGATATTGAGCATCACTCCAATACACAGCTATCCTGTTGTCTGCTGACCCACCCTCATTGACATTGACCAACACTTGCCCTGAGCTAATTGATTCACAATGTCCTCTTATCTGAGACACCTCAAAGGGAAAATGCAAAATGCACTCATCACAAGCACCTTAGTCCTCACAGCTCCTGCAGCTCCTCATGCCTTCCAAAGTGTTGGAACACCTCCCCACACATCTACCACTGCTCAGGTCCTCCAAGCAGTCCAAACTCCTGCATCTGCCTCTGGTAACAAATATCTGGATATTGTCCTGGCACCTCAGCAAAACCTGCAAACATCACTTGAGGAAGTAAAATCAGTAGGCAGCAACACCCTTCATGGACTGGTGGTTGTAGCAGAAGGTCTCAAGGACTGTTCTGACCTCTGCCTACTCCTGAAAGCTGCTGCAGCTAGATTTTTGACAATTTATAAAATCTTCAATGTGTGCAAGCTATTTCTATCCTATTCAAATCATTAAGTTCCTTTTGGCAGGGTGTATCAACAAACGAGGAGTTAACAACACTTGAGAAGAGATCCAATGCTATCTTATTATTCATTCAATGATACAAGGATGAAGGCAGATTAGAGGCAATTGAAGGGAGAGTTGGAAGTTTCTCCATGTGTGTATTGCAGTGCTATCAAGCACCTGGTTCAAGTTATCCAGCACTTGTAAGATCAACCATTAACAACCTGTATTGCTAAGGTTTTGAACAATCCTGGGACAATGCAAAGGATGTTGAAAGACCTCAACAGTGTTTGTGATCTCTTCCTCATATGTGTCCAACCTTCATGCACAACTATGGAGTGTGCTTACATGTACACAGTGCTCATTGTGTTCTGCAGATCAGTATACAATTGCACACCAATGTAATCATACAGAATATGTTGCAGGTAAGTATTCTTATAGTTGGAGAAGTATGATCAATTTCATATATTCCATCAATAGCTGCTAAATTCCTATAAGCTACTCTTTCTCCATGAAAATGATAGCTTGGGATCCTCACATTATAACAGGCTCAATTGACAAACTTCACCCCAAAGGTGCTTCATATAAAACTCACCACTCTGCCTGTGGCAATCCCACAGGATGTATGTCTGGCACATGTGTTGATATCCTTCAAACATTAGAGGGCTGGGCCTGTGATGAACAGCACCCTAAGGTGTATTGGCTTGTTGGGATGGCAGGCATTGGAAAGTTGATGATCACTCAGTCATTTTGCAAGCTCATGAACAAACAGCAAATGCTTGGGGCAAGTTTCTTTTGTTCTTGGGCCTCAGAGAGAACCTGCAATGCCTGCTACATTATTCCAGGCATGGCATACCAAATCACCAAGGGCTCACCTACTACCACAGCTGGGGTTGTGTGGGCCCTTGAGAAGGAACTGGATCTTGCAGAGTCAAATGACTTGAAAGAGCAGTTCTGAGCCCTCATTCATGACCCATTACAGACCACTGTTAAAGGCCAGGTTGGGGTTTACAAGGCTATTGTCATCAATGCTCTCAATGAGCAAACAGACCTTTACATTGTCCACTGCCTCATTCAGCTCATTCTCAATTTTGCTCCTAGCCTTCCCCTCAAGTTCCTTCTTGTCAGCAGAGCTGACTATATCATTACCTCTACCCTTGAATCATTACAGGGTTCTCATGACATTTTCTTGCTTTGTGAGATTGAGAAAGACATAGTGGAGAGGGACATCCAAACATATTTGGAGGTATTACTGGCCAAGATCAAGAGGGATTATGATGGGAATAAGGGGGATGGGTGGCTGCCAGACAGCAAACTGTCTCAAATTGTCAAAGATTCTAGGAAACTTTTTATCCATGCATCCACAGCATGGCATTATATTCAAGACAGCAAGAATCTTTACAAACAATGCCTCACATTCTTGGCAGAGCATGCATGGAGCTACCAACAAACCTCAGCTATTGACAAACTCTACAGAGGTATTCTCAAGCAAGTCTCTGATGAGCAAGAGGAAAGGGTATTGCCTCATATGAAGACCCTCCTCTTGTTTGTCATATTTCTCCACCATCCACTATCAATCAAAGCCCTTTCCATGCTGAGCAATATATCAGAGCCAAAGATGTACTTGTCACTGCTCAACTCCATCATCCACATTCCCATCAAGGAAAACATCCCAGTTACCACATTTCATGCATCCTTTCCAGAATTTCTCACAGACCCCAAATGCTGTCTGCTGAATCATTTTCTCCATTCATACCTCTCATTCCCATTGATGGTCATGCAAAGCTTGTGCTCAGATGCCTGGAGCTTATGAATGTATCACTCAGATGTAACATCTGTGACACTCCTGAAGAGTTGACTGTCTCACATATGGATAGAACCAACCCACCCAAGAATGCCAGAAAAATTTCTGAAGCACTCAAATATGCATGCATTCACTGGGCTGCACACTTTAGTGAGGTCACCTTCCTTTCCCAGTAACTACCACCATCATTTCTTTGGAAATGCATAGTGCTGGTTTTCTCTTGCTATGGGTTGTCATAAAAAGACTACTGCTGCTCATGATTCATTTGAAATGATTCCTGAAACCCCTGCAATGAAGAGAGACAACATCCCTGTCTCCTACACTGCCCCAAGACTCTTTTAGTCAAGGACAAGATCAAGATTACCAATGGTCAACTTCATTGGTGCTCTAATCCTCAAGTTTGGCCTCAAGAGTTTTCCTCCTTTGTATGGAAGACTCCCTCCCCATCTGCATTGTCTACACCATCTCTAGCCAGCTGTCCCTCCTCATCTGACATAGAACTTGACATTCCTACCTGCCTACCCCAACCCAAGCAAAACACTCCCAAAGCTGCTCTCTCTGCTCTTCCTTCTACTCCCACTCCCTCCAAGGTCAAGGATGAAGAAGAAGAAGGCTATGACAATGCATCAGATGTCATTATCTCACTGTCTCACTCATTTCAATTGCCAGAGGCCAACTTCAAACCCAACCCTTGCATGTTTGCTGCCCTCTGTGACCTCATCTCTGTCATGGAGTCCAGAAATTACTTCACTAACTGAACTTCCCCCTCCTCCTAGTGCATTCCCTCTTCCCCAGGCAGTATTACTGCCCTTCTTATTGATGCATGCAAACTATACATTAAACATGAGTTGTTCCATAGAACAGCTGACTCAACAATGGCAGATGCTGACAAAGCATCTGCCTCTAACCTTCCTCTGCCATTCCCCCATCCAGAGTGATATAATGTCACACCCATGTGACAGGCCTAAGCCTCCCTCACATGCCCCACCCCCACATGACAGGGTCACTCCTCTCTCACATGACTCTAAACCAGTGCCTCAACAAGTGCCCCCTCCCCTCTCCAAGTATAAACCCTTTTATGCAACTTGTGGCCCCACTTGGTGCCAGTTTTTCCTAGATGCTAGCACTAATGACTTGCTGGTGCTCATGTCTCTCTTAAATCTCAAGTTGGGTGCTTCAATCAAGTGCTTAAACAGGTCAAATCAACACTCAATGTTGATTCTGGCCACTTTCATTCTGGTGTCATTGCCTTCTCCACCAGTGGTGTCCCCTCCCAGGCTGACCTCAACCACATCTACCCTCTGTGCTCAACAGCACCAGCATCATCCTCCCCATCTCACACTCTTTCATCAAGATCATAGATGTCCCCTTCTTCACCTCTGACAGCTTCACCCTCACCATAGATCAAGTCAAGACCAAGGCCACCACCTCCACTTTCTTCCCCCTCTCCAATGTACACCATATGCACATCATGCACAATTCTGCCAAGTCTAATTCCACTACTGTGTGGATCAACTTGATGGACTCACAACATGGTACTCTTGCCACTTTCCTCCTCAACAGGCATATCATGCTCAATGGTGTGTCCTGTATCATCAAAGGTGCCCACACTCACACTGGTACACCTCAATACCAGTGTTGCTGGCATTGGGGACATCCCTCCAGTGCCTGTTGCTCCCCTATGTCCAGGTGCCCCCTTTGTGTGGGTCCTCACTCCAAGGCCTCACACCACTCCATGGCTGGGTGTTGTAAAGGCAACCCAAAAACAACTCCTTCCATCCCCCCCACTCAAGTAGGCAATCCCTGCCCACATTCCTCATGCTGTGTCAACTGTCACAGTGCTCATCCATCTAATGACTGCTGGTGCCTGTACTGGTGACATTGATTCAACTGTGATTGGATTTGCAGGAGATACTTATGTAATGCAGAGCCAACCAAGAAGGCCATGAGGGGCTAGAAGTACTGGGTGGATACATCCCTGCATCAACATATGTCTTTCCTCTCTCTTCTTATCTTGAGTTTGAACACTCCTTGCACCTGTGGCACCTCTCAATTTTCATTCCTGTTGTTTGGGACACCTGTTTTCTTTTACTTTTTCTTCTTCCTTTTCTTTGGTTAGTGATCCTTGGGACTGCTATTGCACACCCTTTTGCTGTAGCTAGTCTATGGCAATAAACTAGAATTCCAAAAAAAAAAAAACACTTTAGCAAAGTCCAGGACTTGAGGCATCCTGTTATCACATCCCTCACTGCTGCTCTGCATGACTTCCTAAAAACTCACCTCTTGCATTGGATAGAGTGTTTGAGCATGGTCAATGAACTGAGAACAGGAATTTACTCACTTCTGAGTGCAAACACAGCTCTCTCCACAAGCCTTGAGTATAAGGCAGTGATGTTCTTGTGCTAACAACATGGCAGTGTGTCCAAACTGCAGATAATGAATATCTATGATTGCTTGTTGGTGACACCTGCAATTTTCTGTGGATGAATTTCAAGTGCATTCAGCAGAATTGCTTTGAGGTTTATCAGTCTGTGTTCATATGGATTCCCAAGAAGTCATTGATGTGTCAAGTCTATGGTGCACAGGTGAAGGAGGGACCAAAGGTTGTACTGGGTCTACCTGAATCATGGAAACCAATGGAGCTCTGCATTGGTGAAACTTCATGGGTTGAGTCTGTTGCCTTCTCCAATGAGGGTAGTTAAGCTGTCTCTGGGTTGCATGATCAGACAGTCAGGATTTGGAATGTGAGGACAGGTGAGTTGGAAGCCAAATTTGAGGGCCACACAAGTTGGGTGACATCTGGTGCTTTTTCACATGATGACATGCAAGTTGTCTCTGGATCACAAGATAAGACAGTCAGGATTTGGGATGTGAGGGCAGGCAAGTTGGAAGCCAAATTTGAGGGCCACACAGCTTTGGTGGCATCTATTGCTTTTTTGCATGACAACATGTGAGTTGTCTCCAGATCATATGATAAAACAGTCAGGATTTGGAATGTGAAGACAGGTGAGTTGAAAGCTAAATTCAAGGGCCACATGGGGCTGGTGACATTTATTGCTTTTTTGCATGACAACACATGAGTCATCTCTGGATCATATGATTAGACAGTCAGGATTTGGGATGTGATGACAGGCAAGTTGGAAGCCAAATGCAAGGGCCACATACACTGGGTGACATCCATTGCTTTTTCACATGACAACATATGAGTTGTCTCTGGGTCACATGACCAGACAGTCAGGATTTGGAATGCAATGACAGGCAAGTTGGAAGCCAAATTTGAGGACCCCATGCATTTGGTCAAATCTGTTGCTTTTTCACATGAATGTGAGTTGTCTCTGCATCAGGTGATCAGACAGTCAGGATTTGGAATGCAATGACAGGCAAGTTGGAAACCAAATTCAAGGGCTACATGGCTTTGGTGACATCTGTTGCTTTTTCACATGACAGCATGCAAGTTGTCTCTGGATCATATGATAAAACACTTAGAATTTGGAACATGAAGATGGGTGAGTTGGAAGCTAAATCCAAAGGCCACATGCATCAGGTGACATCTGTTGCTTTTTTGCATGACAACACACAAGTTGTTTCTGGATCACTTGACCAGATAGTCAGGATTTGGAATGCAAAGATAGGCAAGTTGGAAGCCAAATGTGAGGGCCATACAGCTTCAGTGGCATCTGTTGCTTTTTTGCATGATGACATGCAAGTTGTCTCTGGATCATACAACCAGACAGTCAGGATTTGGAATGTGACAACAAGCAAGTTGGAGCCCAAATTCAAGGGCCACACAGAGCTGGTGACATCTGTTGCTTTTTTGCATGACAACACACAAGTTACCTCTGGATCATATGATAAGACAGTCAGGATTTGGGATGTGAAGACAGGCAAGTTTGAAGCCAAATTTGAGGGCCACATGGCTTTGGTGGCATCTGTTGCTTTTTCACATGACAACACACAAGTCATCTCCAGATCATATGATAAAACAGTCAGGATTTAGAGTGCAAAGACAGGTAGGTTGGAAGCCAAATTTGAGGGCCACACAGGGCCAGTGACATCTACTGCTTTTTTGCATGACAACATGCAAGTTGTCTCTGGATCATATGATCAGACAGTCAGGATTTGGAATGTGATGACAGGTGAGGGTGAGTTGGAAGCCAAATTCAAGGACTACATGGAGGTAGTGACATCTGTTGCATTTTTGCATAATGACATGCAAGTTATCTCATCACAATCTAGGATTGTTAAAATTTGGAACTTGACTCCAAAAGTTCCTCCTGTTCTGGTGAGTGGCTTGGCTGTGGCTTGCCCACTGGCAGTGCTGAGTCCCCTCCCCAGCCCTATCCCCTTCTCATCTCCTTATCTGATGATTGTCACTGGGTGGTGAATTCACCTTGTCACTGCTGGGTCCCTGCTTCCTGTCATATTGCTGCTTCACATGTATCTTCTGGTGACAAAGCCTGTTTTGGATATGGTTCTGGCATTGCAGTGATTCTGAATGTAGCTTCTGTAGCATAGATATTTCACCTATGTACTTTGATGCTTTGTCTACTCTTACCTTGTATCATATTCCATCCCTTCACTTCTCCTCATGTCTTCCACTATCCAGCATAGAGTATGTATCAGTCATCAATGTCATCAGCAAATTGGCTTAAAATAGTTATTACATGTTGATTTATATAATTCATCTGAAGAATAAGATGGACTATAACAGCTGGAAAAACATTCAATTGAGTAAGAAATGACATACAAACTTTTTGAGGGTATAACATCATTTACAAAACCTTATATTGCCTTTATTATCACACACAAAACCTTTTGAGGGTATAACATCATTCACAAAACTTTTTATTGCCTTTCCTATCACACACAAAGGTTTTATTTGGAATGTATCAAATACAATCATAATTTGAGGATATATGGATGAGAACAAGCAAACACTGCTAGCTCCTTACCTCAAAAGCAGCTTATGAGAGTTACCAGATACTCTGGAAGAAGACTCAGACTGGCGAAATAAGCTGAAAAATGATTTTTTTTCAGATTTTTCCTGAGCACTTTAGTCTGGACTGGAAAATAAATTGCATTTTTCCAGCCAATGGCTTGATGGTTCCTCAAGAGTAAATTTTCTCCAGGATGCTCTCAATGAGATCTATCAATTGAGACTACATTCATAAATTTTGAAGAGCTTTGAAATAGTGTCTGCCCCAACAGCAGATAGGTCATATTCAGTCACAGCATAGTGTTCAGGAAGGTATGATGGCTCAACTGGATAAGTGCCATGATTCTTCCAAGAGGTTCTGGGTTCAAATCCCAGTCTAACCAACTAATTGGAGGGCATTCTCTCAAATGGCTGAGTGGTGTGATATCATTCCAGTAGGTCCTGGGCTCAAGCTCTAGGCTGGTTAATTTTTGGTGTCTCTCATTGTTGCTTTTCTATGACAATTTACATGTATACATACATCCAGTATGTTGCCTGTCCTTGCATACCCTGGAATAGTTGTATGGTCCCAAATCCTTTTGTACCATGCAAAATACCTTCCAGAAACATGGCCTTTTGTGGTATTTAGTACATTTTGATGTATATATTGACTGTTTTTAGTATATATAGTTTTGGCCTTTTTGCTGATGGTCAACCTGAATTTCTGTCCCTCTACCCTGTTCCAACTGGCATCACCTGTCCGGTTCCTCGATGCCTCACGCTCAAGTGAGATCTCAGATAAGCCGCTCTAACCTTCCGGGACCGCTCAGCATCAACTGACAAACATCAGTGTACCTTAAATGGGCGCACTCAGCCGTTGATCAACCAGACACTTATTCGCTGAAGCTTAGCACCAAATTCGCCACAGCCATATGACAATGGCACCGAGTGTTACTTGAGCGCGACGCTCTTGGTCTACTCCCAACCTGCACAACCTACTAGACATCCCCCACCTTCAGCGCCTCGTCCTTCGTCAAAAGATGGGCGGCTCCATGCCAGTCACAGGCGGAAGCAACAACCTTGTGACGACAGGACTGTCCCAGAAACATATCACTTTTCCCGTGTATGTTGCCGGGTATATGGTAGGACATTATCACTCCTCTACGAGAACGTGGGGCTGACAAGGGCTCCTCCAGTTTGAAGTATTCCTCTACGGTGTGTATCGTCTTGTCACAGAACGATAGCATAAAATGACCACCGTTAAACAGGAATGTACATCATTTTGTTCGTTGCATGCGTGTCCCTGATTCTCAAGAACAAATCATCGTTCAAATGGCCCCTTCTTCTATCCGCAACCGCAATGTTCACACTATCAACCGCTAGTACTGTCATGACCATGTACATTCTCTTTGGTGTTTTGGTTCCAGGGAAGCCAATGTCCTTTGAAGCCGCACACCCCAAGTATCTTTTCTATGCTGTAAACAGGTGGGCCCCTCCATAATGAAATGGAAGTTGTGACTGACACTTGACAGTATAATCGCGGATTCTCTCATGGTCAGAGGTGTCCTTTACGTGTACCCGCTCTTCTTACGAATTCCCCTCAGATTTCTCGATGTTATGCAGCTTGGTGTAACTCTAAGCGTATCATTGCCATTCCTTGCCTACTCCTATTGGCATCCAGCCGTCAGTTTCTGAATTCATCTCATGTTCCCGGCTGGTCTAATGACGGATTCAGTCTGTGGGCTTATTTTTACGGGCGCACCAGCGGAGAATGTGAACTTACGAAGCAAGATATACATCTACCTGTGGTTGACCTTAGCCCTCAATTTACTCGTAACGTTCCTCACCGGTGGGCTCTCGGCCGTCAGTCATTCATTGTACCCATAATAATTCAAGCATTGCAGCGATCAGGATTTGGTGGATGGCCTGCCAGACGAGGCGCATATTGGGTCCCGCAATAGCCAGGAAGTATTATTCCGCTGTTGCTATCGTGTGCGTGTGCGTAATTAACTGCGTCAGAAATACCGAGCGTCTCGATTCTGCAGCATAGAATCTGGAGCATTGTATTCCCTATATGTCTTGATGGATCAAGTAGCTGGGACAGTACGATCTAATTGCAAGCTCTTCGCACGACCATCGGCATCTTACCTGTTTTATTCTAGTTCATTCTTGATGCTGGAATGACACAAATCGTGGTAAGATTATTCGCAACTCTTGGGCATCGGTTCCGACGGACTTGGCATTTGTTTCAAGGGCATGGTTCCGACTCTCATTATCGTTCAAGTTGGACTTGGCCGGCATACGAGGAGCGTGGAAACCACCGTCTCGATCGTGCACGGAGAAGCGCGTCCTGCCCAGATCGCCTAACACAGGCTTTCTCCATAAATATGATCCAAGGCACAAATTCTCTCTTCCCACGAGGGGTCTATACTCTCTATTAAAGTTTCTCCCTGCTCCGGCGCACTGTATGTATTTCCGTAGACTCAGTCGCCGGAAGCCGAACAGCTCCACCAAAAAAAAATATTCCTGTAGACAACCTCACGATTTGATCCCCACATTCGACGATCATATGCTTTTATTTCATATCGTTACGTATTGACGCCGCTCAATTCTCAGGAGTTTAACAAATCCCACCTGGTTCCTAATTCGAACATTACTCAGGCGTTATCATTCCTGAACATATATGCATGATCTTGTGACCTGAACCATTCCAATATGTTCTGTCCTTCGTTTTGTTTTGTTCAACACTCTGCCTTCCAGTACGATCTCATCCTCGGAGAACGCCAGGGATGCCGACTTCTGCCCACGGTGCGCGACTACTCATTAGCAACCCGCCGGTGATACGACCACAACTTGGAATGTCATTCTCTGAATACGTTTCTGGATACATGGTGAGTGGGGTTTGGTGTGCTACGACGAAATGATCGTTCATTGTGCCCTAGACTGAGGTCTTTCTTTATGGTGTGCCCAAGCGTCATCTCGCATCATATCCTACTCAGGCCAATCCAATTAAACAGGAATTAATATCATGCTCTTTTCTGTCGCCACGTTCGTCTTAATGCACAGAAGTAAAGGATTCATGAGATGGCCCCTCCTTGCTTCTGTTGTAGCAATGTTCTCAATATCGACTGCCAACGTTTGCTTAAGCATGTACATGTTTTTTAGCGTTCTGATCTACGGCATACCAACACCCCCACCGGCTATCAGGTTAAAGAACATTTTCTATCTCATCAATAAGTGAGGTCTTTAACGTATTTTGGTATTCGTTCTAATGAAAGCAGCGTTATTGCAGACACCCTTCTTGTGGGCACCCGAACAAGGTCACTTGTCAATACAAAACTTCTGATCTCTTGATCTAGATATCTCGGTGCTATCTTATATGGTCCCGTTCAATATACATGGCCGTCATTCCAGGTGTATTTTTGCTGGCGTCGAGTCGTAAGTAGCTCCCCAACATACTGCTTGGACTGGTCACTGAACGAAACACTCCTAGTCTGCGGGATCGTCACAATGTGCGGTCCAAATTCGCGGGTCTGGCAGCAGAAGTACATCTACATGTGGCTCACCCTGTCTTTCAATGTTTGTGTTACGGCTTTGACTGGTGAGCCTCCATATAGTCCAAATAGCTCAGAGGGTAGTTGAGCATTCTTTAGCTGCCCGTGTCTGGTGGATGGCACGTAAGGTACGCAGAATACTTGGATCGGGCTTGACCCGCAAGTACTATTCTGCAATGGCAATCATGTATGTACTTGAGGGCAAGAAGAGGCTCGTTGCTGAGGTACTTGACAGAATCGAATCGGGGGCCATCTATTCTTCATATGTGCTGGTTGATCAGATGCTCCCTCTAGTAGGTGTTCGCTGCTTCTGAACTCCGGATACGTCCTTACTGTATCATTGGGACAGTTCAAGCGTCAATCATTTATCCTTGATGCGGGCCTGGCTCAATTTGTGGTTAGTGACATGTTTCATAAGTTAACTCTTGTGTTGGCGCAGGCTGATAAGCGTCGAAGGCTATCGCACCGACACTGATCATTGTGCGGGTAGGGTTGGGGCACCACATCCGAGACGTAGAGACTACTGTACAACTCGGCCAAGGGGCTTCTATAGTTCTTTCTACAGTACAATTTGATTCGACAGTCAACGACGGGATAAATTATTATCACGCTCCTACTTAGTATAATAATATCACGATAGACACGGCCCGCTTTCGACCCATTCTGACAATAGGGTTCCGTACTAGTTTCCACCGATCACTTAGAGTTTGACATTGCCCTACGCAGCGCCTCGAGGTGTTTTTGGATCCTAGTATCGGCACCACATATCCACCGCTGTGGCCCTTCATCGTCCCTGATGAGTTCCACGGTCCGATTAAGCAGCCTGTTTGGAGCATCTTAGATAGCGCCCGTAGACCTTGTGATGACGACTTCCTTCACAAGTCGAAGTCGTCTATCCCATCCACCCGTCCATCCCTTTCTTGATGTCATACCACGAACGCCGTTCGCAGCCGAACTGGGAGACACCGGTGGAGGAATCGTTACCAGCCTACTTAGTCGCAGTTTATGTGAGTTGTGGTTCGAGCGCTTAAGATGGTGCAAAGCTTGACGACAGGTCACACCCACAGTTTCAAACATTGCTTTATGGTATGCTTCATTTCACTGGTCAGCAACGATTAACTATAGTTCACATAAGGCATCTATGTGGTTCTCTTCGGATTGGCGGTCTACTTGTTGTACAAAAATAGAGGGGCCACCCACCGGTTTCTCCCCGTCGTCGCAATTCTGTTGTTCGCACTCGCTACTGGGGACATTTCCCTCACACATTATCACCTGTTCCGGGAGCAACTCGAAGGTCCCGACCCGGTTCTGAGGCTGAAGCATATCTATGCCAAGATCCTCCTCTACGTCACAAGCAAGTGAGACTACTAGTTTTTCGTCCCTTTCGTAGTTATGCTGACAGCCTGAATAGTGCTATTGCAGACACTTTCTTGGTGAACGCGTGCCTGGCAAGTGTTTGAGAGGTGTTTTCTTAATCTGTTGTTTCGAATAGGTTTATCGCTGCTACAGCATATGGGGACAGCGAAAGCTCATTGTAATGGTGCCTGTCGCCTTATTGCTCGCGTCAACAGGTATCTCTTCTCTCTCTCGTCTTGTTTTCTCTGATAGTCATAAAGCGGCGTTAGCAATCGGATATACCCTTGAGGGTGCCATGTCGTCTCAAGTACGACAATATACGAAGATTTATTTTTGGCTGGTCTTTGCCATAAACATGTCGGTGACACTTTTGACAGGTAGCTATGAACCTGCCTGTTGATCTCACAATTGTGCTGACTCCTGTTTCCGGTATTAGCTCTTCAGATTTGGTTGATATCTCGGGAGTTGAGTGGTTTACTTGGACCAGAGCATAAAAAGAAGTCGCATTATGCCACAGCAATCGTGTACGCCGTGTTTTTTATCTCCATGCGGGGTGTCGTCTATTCAGCTCTTGTTTATAGGGCTGAAACCGGTGTTCTCTACTCGATCTACGTCCTTCTTTCCCTCTTGATTAGATCGGTGAGTTCGACTGGGCTATCCAGCGTTGTTCTTAACTCTAATATGTGAAATCTAGATCGTATTGTACATCGGCTTGGTACAAATAGTGGTAAGCAGGTTGATCTTTCACTTTTGTTGAAAAGAAAACTTAATGAGTCCCAGGGAATTGTTCCAACGATAATCATTGTCCGAGTAGGTTTGGGACGCCACACCCGCTCATTGGAGAAAACTATGGGAAGTATGGCGAGTGTGACTCAGCAACAAACAGAAACGGCTGTAGCTGAAGAAAGTAGTAGTAGAAGTTGACCGTTTGCGCCTTTGGTTCTGGGACTATGTAGTGTAATTTATTTATTTTGGTTGGCTAGGACCCGTTATGAAAATGCTTATACCCCGTTTACAACATTCCCCATGCTTCGACGATCACGTATTCGTCACGAAAGCCGGGCCCTCCTACCGCTGATCGGCTGACAAGTGACGAAACCAAGAACGAACGAACAGGAGAATAATACGATCATTGCATTCGCGCTCTGATAATGACCCCTTAAAATTAACTTTTCTTGCACTGAAGCCACGGTCTTCAAACTACCACAAGGATTTGCAGAATGAAGACCCGATACATATCATAAAACTTGAAGCCAGAATCTCGGGCGGTAGGTGAGGTATAGGGAATGTGCGGAACGGGGGAATGTCGGAAGTCGGAACGAGCATGAAGCTTTGAAGGACAGTGCATGCATAACTCCTTGATGATACGATTAATCAAATGTCGATTCTTCAGTAGCGACTTCGTGACTCTGCAATCGCTCCACCATAAACGTTTAGACCCCTTCAACCCTTGGACGCCTTTGTTTTCCGATGTAATAATTGCGCTGATGAGGATCCCTTTCTCTACGTCTGGAACGAAATTGGACGGTCTTTAAAGTTATGTTCCTCAGAGGCATACATTTCATCCGACAAACTAGCATCCACTAAGTGTTCAAAACCCGACGATAGCGGCAGCCTCGTGTTTTCGGCCGCATGTTTATGAACGCTAGCGCCAACATTCTCAATAGTTGCATGTTAAAGATCTCCAAGGGCCGTCGAGAAGGATGTCAAGATGTCATTTCAAGACTTCGCCGCAGTCCCGGCCCAAAAGCTGGATAGCATATATAAAGGCAACAGAATTAAAAGGTTGACCGCTGATATAGCTCTATCAGTTGGCTGGCCCCCATCTTCACGTTGTCAGTGATGGCCTTTGCCAGTCGTAGTACATTCCTAGACGACCCTCTCGCCCATTCTCTCAGCGATTATGTTTCAGCATACACGGTATGCACTGTAGCCTCTCCTGCCTTGACCACTAATAACGAGGCCCTCCAGTTCGAGTCCCTACTGTACGGTATGTATCGTCTTTATCACGAACAAAATTGAAATCAAAGAAACCTCAGGCATCCTCCTTGTGTTGTCATTAGTTGCCGGTTTTCTTTTATTCAAGAACAAATCTTCCAACTACTGGCGATGGCTACTGTCTGCAGGCGCCATTATGCTGACACTGGCAACGGCAGATATTGTCTTGGGATACTACATCCTTTTCTCTCGTGTTTTAAAGGGCCAATTGGTTATCCCGTTCCGACTCATCTACCCAAAATACTTCTTCTACGTGACCAACAAGTAAGGTTAGCCCTATTATTTCCCGGCCAACAGGCTGAACCTTCTCCCGTAGTGTTATCGCGGACTGTTTGGTGGTGAGTGTAGAAAAACCCAGTTCATCCATTATGCGCAACTAAGATTCAACAGATACACCGATGCTACATGATTTGGAATCGCGATAAACGTGTGATCGCGTTACCAGCGATTACCCTTCTGGCAACTTCAGGTACCTCGTATTTGCTTGCATAGGCTCGTCACCGCTCAGGCGTTTTCAGTCTGTGGTTATGTATTCCAGGCAGGAACGTCACCTCAATTACGACAATACGGTGTATATGTTTTCATGACGTTTGGTCTCAATCTGATTGTCACTTGCTTAACGGGTATGTATTGTCTTCATGCGACCCAGAACACACTTACTTGCATGTTGTAATTATCGACAGCGGGACGGATCTGGTGGATGTCTCGAAAAGTACGTGCGGTACTCGGCCCCGACCTTGCTCGCAAATATCACTATGCTACGGCAATTGTGTGAGTTCCGCCTCATAAGTCCAAGGATATTCTCATACTCGGTATAGAATTGAATCGGGGGCGATATATTCTCTGTACCTTCTACTTGATCTGACTCTTGCCACGGTGAGAGCGATCCCGCTATTTTATAGGGTCAAAAGCCTGAACTCTGACGTATTCCAGCCCCAACTGAATGTTGGCCTCATACAGATTGTTGTAAGTGACTGATGCATCTACAGTGACTAGCACCATTTTGACATATCTCAGACGATTGTACCGACTTTGATCATAGTTCAAGTTGGTCTAGGAAGGGAGACGCGTGATTTCGACAGTACCGTACAAATGGTTCGCTCGGGATTCCAGTCGGAACTGCCTAGGGGCTGCGGCAGTGAGATACGCTTCTCTCCTGGGCGTCGCTCGACGGACACGCACGTGTAAACGATCCGCAGAGCCTCTCGGGATGGTGGATCAGCTAGGGCTCTGTGTCATGTCACTTCTTAACACCCGTGGTATCTGGGCCATGTTTTTCCTGCCAGTGTATATCTAACTATCAACGTCAACCATCAATTTGGGCATCAGTTATACGAAGCCGGAGACTGGTATCAAGTAGATAAAAATAGATTATGGCCACATGAGGTGTATGACTATCTTGGATGATTGCCAGGGAGGCCTCACTGACTTTCAGAGGATGAGGTAGCGGTGTCCCTGGGGGCAGCCCCCGGTGGTGCTTCCTCGGGAGTTTTCATAATCCAAAGATGAGGTATGTGGAAGATCGATAAACCTACTTCAGCAGAATATGGAGAGATCCAGGGAATTTGACATTGACCTTGGCATTTCTCACCCATGGCCACAGTGGTATTATGGAAGGCTCTGTTATCGTCAGAACAAAGAGGGGGGGGCTCAAATAGATCTCAAATTCCTTGAGGGAAGTTCTCAGACAGAGTCTCTGCCAAGCCTGATGTTGCCCCTAGGGCCTAAAGACGCCTCATAGGTTTCATACCCCAGGGAGTGAGAATGTGGGAGTTTTGCTCTCCATGGCTCTTAGCTTCCGTAATCTTGTATTCGACGGAGATGAGATCTATAGCCGTTTAACGGGTCAATCTCGCACCTGTAATACGCCGATAAGATATCCTCATGATGGGTCAAAGCTGGAGGGGAGGGAGCCGGCCGATGTCCCTGCACTCCTGACTTGAAGGGGCCGAGCCAAATCTATTTATGGCATACCTCACTTGACCATGATGTTCTCTCACAAACCTTACATTTTTCTCATACACGGCAAAACCACAGCCTATGGAGTGCTGCAAAAATAACATCTGGATGGAGAGTCATGCGTGTAAAGTAACCCAATTCTCAGCGGATTTCCACACCAAGAGCTTCGGAATATTGGGTTGCTGTCACCTATATGTACGTTGACTCTCGCCAAGACGGTCCCCTCAATCCTGTGTTCTCTTGAGGTCTCGCCCTCGACCCATTTAATGCGTTGTGCCTCAGGCCAATTGCGCAAACGAGTACGGCTTTCAAGGCGAAACAAACGACAAGAACGACACATAACAATGAGTCACGGTTTTCATACTTTGCTTTCCTTCTCGACTTCCGAGGCGTACTATTCCACGGGTGTCTACACCTCTGCTATGCTAGTGAGTGGGACTCTCTGATACGCTTTACAGAACAATGACCGGAAGCTTTTTTCAGTTCGAAATGTTTCTTTTCGGTGCGCGTTTCGTTATCAAACACACTGGAGTGACTTCTCTGATGCCACCTCTTCTCTCCTATGTTAGGCCTCTACGTGGCGCTCTTTGGCTCATGTCTCCATATCATGCTACGCAACAGGCGATCACTCCAAAAAGTCATCCTAGCTGCCATCATCGCCATGTTTTTGCTAGCCGTGGCTGACATTGTGTGGGGAATATTCAATATGCATTTATATATCTTACACAAGGCGCCCGACTCTGACGATGATGCGGATCAAGACGATGATGACGAGCGGCCGGAGATACCCATAAAGGTGCTGCAGTACAAGTTCCTGTTATACATTACGAGCAAGTGAGTATATGCCGTTGGGCCTTTGTCGGAGCCGAGACTGATGTTGACATTATAGTATCATTGCGGATACCCTACTCGTAAGTGCATGTTTGGCCTCAGGCCGTATGAGCTGATGTTTATTGTGGTCGCTAGATCTACCGCTGCTATACCCTATGGAATAATAGTAAACGGATAGTCATTCTGCCTTGCCTTATTTTGTTGGGTAGCACGAGTACGTTCCTCACACTCCTCTCCCATGCCTCACCATTGACATGTCAAACAGTTTGTGGCTACCTCTTTGTCGGTATGTCAGATGACGAATATCCCTTTCGCTTTCTCCTCTCCATCTTCCTCTTCTCGACACTTGCCCTCAACTCGGTCGTGACCAGCCTAATGGGTGCGTCTAATCTCTTTCCCACCTGAACCCGCAACTCTGGTAAATCAAGAACGTTGATATAGCGGGCCGTATATGGTGGATCGCAAGGCAAACGCGGAGTATCCTCGGTCCGAGCCTGATGAAGAAATACAGAACTGCTATTGCTATCTTGTAAGTTATTCGTTGCACTGGTAGGAATTCCCAGCAGAACTTATTCCGTTGACAGTATCGAATCCGGACTCATATATTCAATATACGTCATCCTGGACGTGGTCCTACACGTCGTAAGTATTCCACCTGCTCCCTCTTATCTTTCTTACTCCCTTGTTATCTCCTTTCCCCTCCTCTCACCCCATCCCATCCAATTACATATAAACTCACCAAAACAAACACCAGCTCCTCCTAGACGCGGGCCTCGTCCAAATGGTGGGCCTAGTGCCTACGCTCATGATAGTCCAAATCGGCATGTCGCGTTCACACACAAGCACCACTATGACGACCAACAACTTGACAACACACAAAGACGATACCTTCGCCAGTATAAACAACTTGGACTCCCGGCCGATCTCAGAGTGCATGTATGACCCTGAATCCCAAAGATTTCAGAGTCACAGCAGTGTAGTACCAGTGGCAACTTCGCCTATTGCGATACCTGCTCCGCCGTACCGTGTAGATTCTGTAGAGAGGTATAGGGTAGGTTACCCTGCGAGTCCTTCGAGCGATGATACGAGGGTTGGGGATTAGCCGTAACCCAGACTTTTGGGGCGGTTGTACTGTATTGGTTTTCGTACACTTCGGTTTGGTTTGGAGCGGCAGGGACGAGAGCCATGAGTCTTCTTGGAGGATGCGCTCGATGCCGAAGGGTGTTTATTCTTCGCAACTTGGAGCGTTCATGGAGACTCTGGATCGGCTCGGGGACGTCGTGCCGCGGACGTGGGAGCAGTGGTGGAAAGTGTGGAAAGTCGCCGTTATTGTATATCGTGTATTGTGTGTGATAACATCGGAGTATCATATGTACATCATATGTACAACCTTTACCCTTGTATTATAACATTATCAACACAGACGATTTTATTCAAGGATATTCGAACAAAATAGATAAGGAGTGAAGAGTATAACAATTTAAGCTTATGTTGGTGCTCCGCAACTGGACTTTTTTCTTTCTTGCTTGTCGAACTGATTAGGAACTGCAGGCTTGCACGAGGTCGGTGCCGGAGCCAACCATCGAATCAAGATCTAGGAGCAAATTCACATCAACACCTCACAGATACAGATATTCAGGAAACGAAGGAAATGGGACGTACAAGCAAAGAAGTCTTCAATCTTGACCATATCAAGCGTGCCCAAAGGTGTTGAAGTCTTCATAGGTTGTCCAGACCACAAAACGCGGATAAAGTATTGTCTACTGCGCTTATTGCGGTACAGCTCGAATACGACCTCAGATCCCATTCCGGGCCAGACCATAGCGTCGATCTGGAGCAGTCCGAGGAGGGGAGACACCGATCCGTCGTGAGCGACCTAGCATAGGACAAAAATGATGAGCTTTGTGAAGGAAAGGGAGTGCAGTTTATCCATACATACATTGTGGACATATTTCAACTTTGATTTGTCTTGCATAACTTCTTGGAGGTGGGATTTAAGCTCGAGGACGAAGGCACCGTGGCGCAGAGCGGAATACGCTGTGGAGTCGGGAGCATCGCGGAAGAGGTAGGAGTACTCCCAATTGCCGAGGCGGTAAACGGTATCAGCCTGTATGGACGCATCAGAATAACCTATAAGCATAATGCCATGAAATAGCACACCTCGTCTTGTGTAACGCAGAGGGAAGTGCTGTTGACACTGCAGGGAAGTGGCTTGCCGTGACATTGTTTTGCGCTCATATTATCATAGTAGCTGAAATCCATGTTGCCAATCAGCTCCATAAATTCCTGGAAAGAGTAGCATAAACATACTGATCGAAACTCATATGCCACCCTCCATCGTCCTTCGCGATACCCGAAACACTGTCGAGCTTATCATACAGTGCAGCAGCGTCTGCTAAATGCTGCTGCCACACTTGGCCTTTGCTGCCAGTGGTATAATCGTCTCGGAGGCTGTTGGCTTTGGGACAGGAGTAAGCAGGCTCAAGGGAGTCGAAGGGAGTAGCTTGGATCTGGACTTGGATGTGATCGCTCTTGGGGAAGAGGCCGCGAAGGAGGCCAGAGGCGACTTGGGAAGTGATCACATTGTTGGTTACGCCTGAATGAACGAATTGAATACTTAAAATAGGACAAATTGAGAAGGGATGTACGGATGCGAGCTTCGGAAGGATCAAATTTGTCGTTGAGGTTGAGGCGCTTGCTGTAGACGTTGCGCAAGTCCTATCAATATCAACAGAGTGTGAACTCGGAAACCATACTGGGAGCGGGCTTTCGGAGGTACCTACGGCGCCATGTGTAAAGGAATCAGCAAGACCTTCTGCTGTGATTGATGGAAACTGGCACCTGACGAAAAGATCAGCGATGAAGGGCGAGAATGAGAAGGACCTTGAAGACACACGTGCTATTCGCAAAGCCAGGGCCGACGAGAGTTGTGAATGGATTTGCTGGCGGCATAGAGGCCTGCCACTAGAAGTAAACAGAGCGTGAGCTGGAGTCTTGTGCACATTGCATTGTGAACACACCTCGACTTGCGTGATATCAACATTCCTGCTGTGTAACCATTTTCCTCGTCATAAGCTGAACAAAGATATGAATGCCATGCATATTTACCTAGCGAGGCCGGCGACAGGACCGGAACCATTACAGTCCCAACTGACGCCTTCCTTGAAGAAAGTGTTGGATCCGTATGGGGTACGTTTATGGTGACGTTGAATAACCTCAACAAACTCCAACTCAAAATCCTTCGAGGGTGTTCTAAAGCATCACGATCAACATCGATTCCGTGCTCAGATGCGCGCACGCACGTACTTGTACTCCCTCATACGTACGTGAGGCATGTTACACCAGTTGTAAACGCCATACTCCTTGTCCGGGGTCACAGATGAGTCGAAGATACCAGGCCGACCTGTCCCATGCAAGGCAAAGGTCAAGTTGTTGATGTTGGTGGAACTTGGCGGATAGTGGACCACAGCAGCACCCGCGCCAGTGACGCCAAGAAAGAGCACTTGGAACAATGACATGACAGAGGTGACAGTTTCTTCTAGGTATCCCAATGACCACATTCTAGCTTAAATCCCAGAGCTTCCCAGGATCCCAGGAACAAACGTGAACGTGCACGAACGAGTCAAGCGTTCTCTACGATGAACGTGTGCATAAATCAAGACGACAGTCATATGACCGACGAGGAAGCGGATGTCAGAAATAACAGATTCACAGTGTTCGTGGTGAACAAGGCTGCAGAGTCCCTGGCGGAGTCGGTCGGTACCTGGTTCGCAGCCGGCGGTGGTGGGCCGAGCATGGCATCCGGCACCGGACCCACTCTCCCAACTAGCCACGACGACAATGATGCTACTACGCTTTCTGCACGTTCTTCTCCCCTCCTCTTCTACGACAAATATCTGTGTGAGTGTTGTCCCAAAATGCAGCGATTATATACCACATGGCCCGTCTTCGTAAACAAGCAAAACCAGGCACCCTCAAGTTAAAAGCAGGTTCCTGGGCGTTAGTTGAACCCTATCGCCTCGTCCTACACCATGTTGTCGTGGTTCTGGTCCACCCAGCTCCCCATCCTTCTCTCTTGCGCTCTCTATGTCAGCGCTACCCCTGTTGCGGGGGGACAGCAGAGGTTCCTCGCGAGCAGCGCGTTGCAGGATATCTTGGAGCGCGGCCGTCCTCTACTTGGTAAGTGGTGTACTGCGTATATTTATTTTTTCAAACATGCTAACCATAGTCAAACTGCTTTCCTAGGTACCGACGAAGGATGTTCGTCCCGCTCCAAGACATGCGATTGGATGGCAAAGATACCCGATAGCACCAAACTAATCCACATGAACTTGCCTGGTGTCCATGACGCAGCTACAGGCATGTTCTACTCCAACTTGAGGCGGCCTGCGAGCTGACCAACCGACAGGCAACTACTCCGATGCTAGGCAGGCTGAACTCTTAAGATACACTGGGCCGTGAGTCCATGTGCAGCCCACGGCGTGATGCTCATGTTGTATTAACGAAGCCCTGCAGTATCCCTGCCACAAGCACCTTCCGCTGTCAAGAACGTTCGTTCTTCGAGATGCTCAATGATGGCATCCGGGTCTTCGACATGCGCATTGCCTACAATCCCGGGAACGACACCATCGGTTTTCACCACTGTACGTCCTGTTTAACACCGATAACTTCTAGTATCTCAACATTTCTGTGGTATAGCACAAGCTCTCCTTGCACCTACTACAAGCCTTGAAGACGTTTTCTTTGGCTTCTACAACTGGCTCAATCAACATCCTACCGAGGCCGTACTCATCTCCATGAAGTATGAAGGCGGGACCGGAACTCCCAACGACGCCAAGTTCCAACAACACGTTTATGACTTCTTCACCACCGACTTGGCCAATCGTTATTGGGTACAACGTAACGGCACAGTACGTATCAGCCCACTACCTCACTTCATTTCATTATCTGATACCCCTTACAGCTTGGTACTCTCGGCGAAGCCCGCGGAAAACTCGTCCTGCTCCAACGTCACGACTATCCTCTCCTCGACCCAACAAAAAACCCTAATCGTCTTGGTATCGACCTCGGTCCCGATCGTTGGACTGACAATGGCCAGAATATCGAACTCGTGTACAACAAAGACAAGAACCAAATCGCATATATTGAGGATTTCTATAACGTTCAGCTCCCCACTGGATCTGCTCCCGCGGACTACATTCAGGCCAAATTCGATGCTACGACCCAGCACCTCACTAATGCTACTTTGTCGAATTTGCACCCAGATCAGCTATATATTAGTTTTGCGAGCGCCGCGGCCATCTCAATTATGAATCCCCTCGTGAGTTTCCTTCTTGCAGGATGTAGACGGTTTGTTGACGTGGGTTACGCAGATTTATGCTGTGGGCGATGGTGATCAGGTCCAGGGCATGAACCAGCGTTTGGTTCCCTGGTTGAAGGAGCGCAAGGGCAAACGCTTTGGTATCATCAGTAAGTTGTTCTGCTTTGAAGCCCTATAGTCTGTCTGACTCTCCGGCGCTAGTGTTGGATTTTTATGATGCAGTTCCCGGTCTGGTCGAAGCCGTAATTGGGCTGTGATGTGACGTCTTCAATTTCAAAATCAATCTTTCCTAATGTGATGGCAAGCCAGACGTAGTGTTTATTCACTCACGAATATACCATGCCATTGCAACTCTTTTCGTTCCACCTTTCTGCGTGCGTTTGTCTTCATGTGATGACCAAAACCAGCAGTCAAGCAATGGAAACCAAGCAAATCCAAGCGGTCTCAGGAAAAATACTTAGTTACGACGCCAAGCCGTCGACGGAACCACATCCGCTCAGCTACATCATAACTACACGCCTAAACCTCGAGAAAACCGGTCCCGATTAAATTCGAAATCACGATTTTGGCTACGAGGTGGTATGACCATGGCTAATACCCAGTTATATCTCCATGAAGTTGCTTTTTACAGAGACTCGGATGTACAGCCGGGGCGTTGCGCGATTTTGATGGGAAAGCGCGTCATACTACACCAGACTCTCGTTGGCAAGTATTTCACGCCCGCTACTTGTAGGCGTCATCTGACACTGATACAGAATTTAGATGCGCTCGTTGTGGAATGATAAGAGCCAAATAGGAATTTCGAAGAGTGGTGAGTTTAGGGATGTGTTATTTGTGCATATTGCGAACAAGTGTTCGAAATGGCGAATCTTGGACTGGAAATGATGTGAGTTGCATGGTGGCGCGTGTATTGTGAACCTTGGCTCTTGGGTTGGAAAGTGGTATATAACCTGGGAATTAACGCCGGAGAGGAACCAGTTCTTTACTTCATATCAATGGCTCCCTCTGTTGCTCAACTCGAAACTACTTCTACCCAGGCACCTGTTGATAAGGTCGCCGATCTGAAGAGGAATGCTGTTCCTGAGGTACGTTTCGTCTTTCCAATTGACCGTCCCACGTTGAGTAAATGAATCAATCCGCAGGGCGTATCGTACCCATTCTACTACCCTTACTATGACCTAACAGAAAAATGGGCCCCCCTCGAAATCTTCGGTCCGTCCGTTCATCATCTTGTTCTCACACACCAATCCATCATACAACCCTTTAGAGCACAACGATCCTGGCCTCCGCGCAAACCCGACCAAGCCCAACCTCCTTACACCCCATGTGCAGACGCGCGACCTCAGCCCTTACCTCGGCACTGAAATCCACGGTGTCCAACTTTCTCAGCTCTCTAAAGAGGGACTAGACGAGCTTGCGCTGCTTACTGCTGAGCGCAAGGTGTTGATCTTCCGTAACCAGGATTTCAAGGACTTGGATCCGGATAGGCAACTTGAGATCACTCGGTGAGTTTTGAATGACGTGTTTCCTTGGATTTCAAGTTGGAAGAGCGGATTGCTGATTGATAATTGCGGTTTACCAGACACTTCGGTCCCATCCACAGGCACCCTACGTCTGGTAACGTGAAGGGCTATCCTGAATATCACGTCGGTACGTGCTTCGTTCCCTCATTACCCATGTTCTCCTGTTTATGTCTATGATCCCAAAAGTCTACCGCGACAATGCTGAGGATCGTAACAAAAAATACCGCGAGATCGACGTGAAGAGCAACCTCGTTTCCTGGCATTCCGACGTCTCGTATGAGAAGCAGCCCCCTGGCACTACCTGGTTTTGGATTCTCGACCAACCCCAAGTTGGTGGCGACACGTTGTTCTTGTCGCAAGTCGAGGCTTATAACAGGCTCTCACCTGAGTTCCGTAAGAGGTTGGAGGGTCTGACAGCAGTGCATTCCGCTGTTGATCAGGCAGAATACTCGAAAAGGATTGGGGGGCCTGTTAGGAGGGAACCTGTCGAGTCCGAGGTTGGTTCTCTTGATCCGCTGCAGGGAATATGAACTGACGTAAATATACGTTGTAGCACCCTCTGGTCCGCGTGCACCCAGTCACAGGCGAAAAGGCTCTTTACGTGAACGAAGGCTTTACGCGCCGTATCGTCGGTTTCAAGAAAGAGGAATCCGATTATCTCCTCAACTTCCTCTTTGACCATCTCTCCAAGAGCGCTGATCTCCAGATTCGTGCGAGTTATGAGCCAGGAACTGTAGTCATCTGGGTACGTTCTTTCGTTGTTCGATTGCTCCCAGTCCTTCGGTGCTGATCGTTGGTCTGTCATTCCTAGGATAACCGGGTTACTTGCCACTCTGCGACTCGCGATTTCAATCCCGATTTCCGCCGCCACGCTGTGCGCCTTACACCCCAGGCCGAGGTTCCCATTCCCGCAAAATCAGACTGATGGAGTAGGATGTCTATTCGATACCAATTATATGCGTGACTTTGTATTATACCACTGCCGGGAACCTTTTTTGTATTCATTAGCCAAAATCTGTTTGTTGTCTATATATAAAACACGTGTGTTCTATCGTCTATCATCTTTGCTTACTGCCGTTTTGGCACAGCCAGGTCCCTGGGCAATGTGTCTGAGGCACAGCACTCGCAGCGCTGTATTCTCTTTGACGCCTAGACCATTTCTAAGGTCCGTAAAGGGATGAGTAGCTTCGCTTTAAGGTGCTGAAGCGAGAGACTAGCTCCATATGGCTGAGTCAATGCCACAGCTGCTGCGGATGGAACCCACCCAGGCGGTGATCGTATAATCATCGCCGCTGTTCCTGATACTGGCAAGATTCTATGCTCGCTTGCTGACCTACCGAGTGACAGGCGAAGCCTATGCAAATAGCTCTGCTTGTCTTATCCGTGATCGACGGATTGTCCGTTCGGAAGAAGCTGAATTATAACGGGACCTGTAAGCGACACGGAGTGCCAGTTAATGTATGATCGGGAACCTTTTGAGAACTTCACGGGAGCCACAAGCTAAGCGAGGCAAGTGGCCAGCCGAATTGTGCAGTCCGTGCAGAGCGGGCCTGTTGTGCTGCGTTCCTCAAATGACTGATGTCCGAGTTCTTCGACCTGGTTGTCAGCCAATAGGCGCGTCTCTAACAGTCTGCCGAATACAGTATTTCTCCTTCTTCATTAGGCTATCGCATCGGCACCGACAGTGGCCTGTAGGTACTGACAGCTGTTTGGTGGGCACTAGGGCAGGAAACGAAAGAAAACGGAATGAAAACAGTAGCATATATAACTTCGAGCATCGGGATAACATGGATACGAAGATACATAATGCATCAGAACCGAAGAGCAACAATCCACCCTACACAAATCACAAGCATGCATAAGATCAACTGACGAATAAATCTAGGGAGCAATCTACTCATCAGACCCCGGGCCTCAGGCTTCACCATGCCGAGCTCCCCACGGACGAGTTTAATCGTGTAGCCATTGATAGGCTCGGAACCGAAATCCTTCTGGGTATTGAACATCTTGTGGACAGGCTTCCTAGCGTTGACAACACGGAGGACATGTCTAACATCCTCATCCTCAAACTTTTCTTCTACTTGGGAAGGCAAGATGATTTTGCTCTCATCACCGTCAAAGTACTTGGGACCAAGGCGTTGTTGGACCGCGGACTCGAGCTCCGGATCAGTAGGCGCGAGGACGTTCTTGACAAAATCCATGGTTTTCTGAACTTCGTCTTCTGTGACTTTCTTGTTCACATCGGCGGTACCCTGAATAACTATAGATCGGGAGTGTTATCAGTAACTTGACTCCTGATTATTGATCGACAATCCAGGGAACTAACTTGGACGGATGAGGTTAAACGCGCGATCAAAGTTGTCCTCGGAGACGTCAGACAGAACGTCAACATCTTGCGCCCGCATTTGTTTGTAAGCACCCAATACGACAAGCAAGAAACGAGTATAGGAAACGGAGACTTTGGCATCGTGCCATTTTGCACACTCTTCCTCGCTTGTTACGCCGCGGATGGAAGAAGCGATGGTAGCGGCAGCAGAAAGGCCACCGGTGAAAGCAAGATGAACACCAGATGAGAAAAAGGGGTCGATGAAACCTGTATAACAACGACTTAAGCAACTTGAAAAGAAAAAGAAAACAGGTTGAAAAGGCACAACTCACAGGCTGCATCGCCAGCGAGACGGTATCCAGGTCCAGCATAACAATTAGCAGAGTAAGAGTAATCTGATGCCCTGCGGACCAGAGGTCCTTCGTCCTTCTGCACTATCCTTGCATTAGGGATAAAGTCGGCGATGAGACCGGGAGCGAGCTTGAGTTGATCAAAGTAGAAGTCTTCAAGGGAAAAATTCGGTTCGCCGAGCTTTTCACGGAGAGCAGTGTGCTTGCTAATGGACCTGGCGTGGTTCATAACAATCCCAACGGAGGCAAGCTTTTCTGTGAGAGGGATGAACCAGACCCAACCAGTCTCGTCTATGGAATTGTGGTCGATCAGACTACACAGAAACTGATGAAAATGGAGATTCACACACCAGTCAAAGCCTCAATCCAAATAGCGTTCTCCCTTTCAGTTCCCGGCTTGTAACGTCCAAAATTCTCCCAATAGCCCCAGATAGCAATATTCTTCAAACTTTGGTTGTTATGCCTATTTTTGAGGTACCTTGTAGACATAAGACCACTTCTACCCGAAGCATCGACGAGATATTCAAAGGAAATGTTTCCCTCCGTGCCCTCACTGTTCTTGTAGGTGGCAGCGACAGGACGGCATTCGGGGTTGTTATTCTCAAACTCGATGGAGAGGACTTTGGTGTTTTCGAACACCTTGACGCCAGAGGACTCCGCATGACGAAGGAGAAGGTCGTCAAATTCCGATCGAACCTTAGACACCAATCAGTCCGTCACAATACAACTTTAAGTCATAGCTAGACACGTACAACGTTCCATGAACCGAATTCTGGACCACGAGCAATGAAATCAGTGTATCCTTCTCGTTTGTGTTGGGCAAATTTGAATACAGCTCCGGGCTGTGTGAAGAGGTGCCACCAAGTCAGCAACATTGAGGGTTGATGTCTGGAATAGTAGAACACGATGTGCTTACCTTGGCGCAAAAACCATGAGCCATCACTTTCTCCTCAGCATCAATAAACCGCAAGAATGCGCGGACGGAAGGCAACAAGCTCTCCCCAACATGATATCTGGGGAACTTGTCTGCTTCGAACAATGTGACGTCGAAACCTTCACGAGCTAAAGACGTAGCAGCGTAACTACCACTGGGACCTCCACCGATGACAAGGATTTGAGTTCTGGATGGCTAGACATGATGAAAAACCTCGTCAAAGGAGACACCTATAGTATGAACTGGCTCGTCGGAAAGGGACTTACGATCGCGGACGCGGTGTTTGGGGGTGCCATGGATGAGAAAAGCGGGTTGGTTCCCGAAAGTTGCGAGAATACTGGCTTTATGCCACGTCGCTGAATACAATTGTGGCTTGCAGCATTAACATTCGACCCATCAATAATCGACTCGGGAGTCTAGTGCAAGCGGTCAATTGGGACTATGAGAAGGAAGCTTCTTAACCCATATGATCTGGCAGCCGTGAAAAAAAGGCAGTAGAATCCTCAGAAGCACAGATCAAATACAGACAGACAAGTTAGAACCAGTCAGAGGTACTTGAGAAGAGGGATTGACAGCACAACATTCCTTTCTCAAGTCTGTGGAAAGAACGGTTGAGGCCTCGGCGATGTCAGACTATCCTCTCTCAAACGGCAGACGTCATTGAGCAAGGTGTTTGACAAGTTGGATTTTGATGATTGCTCGCAACACATTTACTTCCGTCCCGGAAACAGTAAACGCCGTCAAAGCCGTCCAAGCAAGTGATGGTACCAAACAGCATGTTTTTCTCAGCGGAAGATGATCCATCACCACAAGGTGGAAATCAAGACATGAGAACAAAAGCGCCAGAATTTTTGAACACCCCCCGAAAAGGCTTGAGGCAGAATCGGCGTGAAAAAGTATCAACCCCAGAAGTTTTGTTGGTGCTTTTGATGCCATCAAATTCCTACTGACAGGGAGATTTTGTTGCCGGGTCGTCTCAACTGATGACATTCCAATTTCCATGACTGATGCCTAAAGCTGTTCCTTATCACTCACTTAGTGGCCGTTGACAGTCGTGGAAAGGGCAACCCCAAAATCGCACCTTTTGACCACCAACAGAAATCTTACATATGTACTAGCTATCAAACCAACCCCTCAGGAGAACGCAGTCTGGGTTATGTTTTACAGAGAATAAGACACTCTGTATACAGCCTTTGTTGTATCCTCAAGACACAAAGGTTGTCTGCTCCAATCATGGACAACAGCCACCGCAACCCCGGGTTTCATCAACTTGGAATAGGTCACACAACCCGAAACTTCTCGGGTTCTCTTGAAGTTTTAGAGAAGCACTTGAGGCGTAGCTAATGGTTATCCGGAGCCAATCCAATCTATGAGAATTCGGATTTGGTTTTTTTTTTTTTTGCATTAGCCATGAACCCGGATGGAGTTGCTACCGATTTACACTGAATCGTCCATGGTCCAGGCCGTACTTATCCAAAGCGTCAATCAATGCATGTAACCCACTTTCTTTGCATAGGTATGCCGGTACTTTGACATATCCCCGGAACAAAAATCAATTTCAGGTTCGGTTGAGTAGTTTAGACTCACCCAGGTCGAGCCTGCTCGGGACCGCCAAGTTACTAGGCGACCCCTAGGCGTCGCTTATATATCCCAGGCTTGCGGTGTGGCATTAACTGCGCTAGTTGAAATCTATTTGCAAGTCGTGTCCTCGTTGTGACATACCAAGAAGCATTTGTACCCGCAAAACCTTCTAGTGGTACTAGTTCAATAATGCGTTAGATGCGTCTAAACTAAAGTTGCAAGTATCCCAAAAGCCCTAAAAATCATAAAATCATGACAGCACACACAAAACCCAAAACCACCTCACACCTCCCCACTATACACAAACCCCATCTTATCCCTCTCCAAACTCATGACCCTCGCATACTCCAAAAACAACCTAAAAAAATAAGCAGTTAAATCCTCCTTCCTCCAATACCTCAAACTCCATTCCCTCCCCGCTTGCGCAATCTTCCTCGCCAGTGCTTCATTTTCACTCTCTCCTCCTTTCGTATCAAGTCCAGGCCCACTCGCCGGCCTCCCAGGTTCACCAGTAAAAAACACAACAGCGTCCACCAAATCCGAATAATCATTCTGCACAGGCACGTAATGCACCCATGGCTGTATACGATCCAACCACCATTCTGGATACACCGTAGCCTTGAACACCAACGAATTGCTCGTTATGAGCCTCTTGAACCTCGAAGACCAACCGTTCCCGTCCACGTCCATAACGTATTTATATTTCCCGGCGGATTGTAGGTCTTGTATAGGTCTGAATTCGTATTTTTTGGTGAGAAAATCGCAGGTGGGTGGTGGACAGTTGATGGGTTTGTCTGTGAACGCGATGTCGAAAAGGGAGGGGAATAGGTGGGATTTTTTGTATGTTTTCAGTGGTGGTGGTTTTGATTCGTGTGGGGATGTAGGACTTATTACGTCTACGAATTCGTGAAAGTCCTCGTTGGCAAAAGAGACTAATCGGTCTCGCTGTGCAAGGAGCCAAGGGACGCCATTTCCGTCACCCTCTTTTCCAGTTCCTTTTCCATCGTGCCATATTCCAGTGTTCCGCCCTCTCCATAAAAGTCGTTCGTCGACTTTGTCTTTCCATTCGAGGTCGAATTCGCGTGGGTGGACGTCAGGGACCCAGTTGATAGGCATGGCGGGTGTAATGTCGTGGTGGAGCATTGTTGGGCTGTAGGAGAATTGGGGTATGAGTTTGCGATGTGGGATGGGTCCTTTTTTGTGTGCGAGGAATTGGCCGTGGGAGGTTATGAGTTGTGGATGGAGGCAGGGGTTCATGGCGAGTTTGTGGTCGTGAATGAAGGTTTTGGGGCGTTTTGGGGGTGGAGGTGGGGAGGTGGAGTCGGGGGAAAAGGGAGAAGGGGGAGGGTCAGTCCAGGCTTTGGAAGTGGGTGGACAGGCAGACGGCCAGCCGTGTAGTTTTACTTCTGGTGGGTTGTTGATATCGATGACTGGTGTATCGTTAACGAAGTGGGATTTTAAGCAGGGAGGATGGACGTACATTTGCCTTCGGCGGCGGCTTTAACCGCCATCTCTCTCAATTCCCAATCGGTGAGCAAATTCGGGTTATCGTGCGGTGAAAACACAGCTCTAAACGGCGGAATGTAATCCTGCACGTCTTCCAGCAGTTCGATAATCTCGAATCCAGGATTTATCAGATGGCTCTTTTCGTCTGGCCTGTCACCTCCAAGGGCGAAATCGAGCACGTCGATTGGTGCGTCAGAAGAGTCCTTGCCAATGGTATACGAGTCTTCATGGGTCTCCCATTCGGCCTGAATAGCCTGCAGGTCTCGAGGATCCATGCCCCAGAAGGGCTCGAGGTCATGGTGGATCTGGTCGTACTCGTCTGGGAGTTGGACATCGTGTTGTTTGACATATGTCCACCACGCGTCAAACCCTACTGGAGGTTTCCGGTGATACCGCCGCTCGTACTCGGCTACAGCCTCCTTGAGGGTCTTACTCGCCTTTTGGAGTTTGTGTGTCCATTGCCGTTCGGCATTTGCGATGAGGCGATAGATGGGATGTGGCGCGTTTGGGTTTACTTCGAGCAGGCCATCGGGACGAAAGAGGTGGTTTTCGTTTGACACAGGCACTTTGGGGGCGGTGGCGCTGGCGGACGGGGGTTGTGTGGCGACTGTGACTGTGTGTGTTGTCTCTGCATAGACGGTGTGGGTGAGTGTGACGGTTGTGGTCGCGTTCGAGGCGGTTCTAACTCGGGCGCGAGGAGGGCCGCCGTTGGAGGAAGCGTCACGAAGGAGACCGGCTATGAAGACGATGGAAGCGAGGGCAAAGACGAGGAGGACCGGGCGGCGGGCGGACCTGCGGGGGAATGGAGAGAGCATGGACCGGTAAGGAAGAGGAAAGATGGGGAGCGCGCATTGTTTGAGAAAATGATTTGTTTGAATTAAAATTGGGTGTACGTACAGACAAGAGATGGCGAGTTAAGTGAGACAAGAGTTAAGCCACGATAGCGAGGATGCCATAAAAGGAAATAATAATAAATAGAATAATTCTTTCCACAATGAACTCTGTTTCCTCCTCAACATACCCATGGACCTTCCGACAGACAACATGGGCTCTCACTCAGACGCTGCAACAAGTCTCCTCTCCCTCTCCATTGCTGCCGCCAGTGCTGCACCCATTCCCATTCAGAATAACAACTCGGACCCTCGCCCTCCTTCGCTCCCAGATTCCCTCTCGCCCAGCCTTTCCAATGCTCCCCCGCTCCAGGTCAGCTCCAGCATCGGCAGCACTCACAGCACACACAGCACGCACAAGTCCCACCGCAGACTCGCCTCCACAGGCAAGGCCAGAAGGAGACTCAGCGACGCTCGCGAAGCCGCCTCTCGACCTTCGTAAGTCCCCCCCCCCCCTTCCACGTCCTCTCCCCACCTTGCCTAGCTTTCCGTAAATTTCCATTACTTGTCTACTGCGCTCCAAGTCACAATCCATCTCCTAACCCGATTCTCCCAAATCTGGCGGTGGGAAGCCATAAACGCCGTAGGCTTCCCATTTCTTGATCGCTCACTTTGATATCTTTTTCCCGTTTCCACACTCTCACACTTCACACTTTTCATATTTGGCTGATTCCGTTTGCCATTCCGACTGCGCCGTACTTACGCCCTGATGTCTCCCTCAGTCCTGCTATGCTCCATGCTAGTCCTCCGGCGCTCTCATTAGCATCGTTGTCCCTGTCAACCTCTCCGCCATCAAATGCCTCGCAGCAGCAACAGCAGCAGCCAGTATCCACGTCCCTCACTGGCGCCTCCAAGGCCCTCAATCCTGGCGCACAGGCACAGGCACAAGCTGTACCACTCAACGACGGCAGCAACATTCCCCATGCCTCTTCCACTCCCACCGAGACATCCAACGCAAACGCAAAGCCTATTCCCATCGGCAACGGATCCGGCAAGAAACGCGGTGTCGAGCACAAATGCGAAAGCTGTTCCAAGGTCCGTTCTCTCGTTCCATTCCAAATCCTAATTCCCCGAGTTAATTTCATTTATCAAAATTATTATAACACCCCATTTCGGTGCTGATTCAGATCTACCGCCACCCTTCCTGCCTAATCAAACACCGCTGGGAACACACCCCTCACTGGCGCGAAGCATCCAAATTCGTCCTGAGTAAACACCAACAGGTTCAATTACTCGAAGCCGCAGCCATTCTTTCCCATTTGTCTCCTACGTCCTCGTCACTTCCTGAAGATCGCTCCCTATGGCCTTCTTTTCTCTCCGGTGGATCCCTACCACCTCCTGACCCGAGCACCCTGATGTCCACATCCGAATCCAAGAGATCCACTTCTGCCTCTACTTCTGTCACTGGGGCAGGGCCTACTGCTGTTTCGAGCTCTGTACCTGCCAATACGGGATATACCAGGGCTGGATCCACTGGCCCACGGATGCACGACTACTCTATCCCCGTTGGTGCTACCACCACCGGTAGTGTCACACAGCTCCGGCCTGGACTTCTCGGCGTTCCTACTAGTTCTAGTCCATTCGCCAACGGCACTACCACTACGACTAATTCTCATTCCGGCTCGTACACTAATGGCCACATTAATGGAAATGCGCAGCCCATGTCGGTACCAATTACAAATCCTGCAACCACTACCACCTCTGGTGTTTCACAATCTTGGTCCTCGGTCGGTGTCAGTATAAGCGAGAGTGTGGTTACCGGATCTGCGTCTGGTACAGGTGGCTGGTCTCTGCCGAGATCGTCTGTCCGGTCTATATCAGGCTCTTCTAGGTCGAGGTCTGGTTCGGCTTCGGATGATGACCTTGATAATTCGAATGAGAATGATGAGAGTGAGAGTGCGGATGGGGAGGAGTTTGGGTTTGGGAGGAGGTATGGACGTGGAAGGGTTCCCGGGTATGGGTATGCGGGGTATAGCCATCATAGGACTCAGCAGAAGACGTGGAAGAAGGAGGATGAGGATATGGTTGGGACCGGATGGAGTTTGAGGGAGGAGGACGAGTATGAGAAGGCCGAGAGGAAGGTGGGTGTGAAGGGAGAGAAAGAGGAGTGGGATGGGATGGAAATGGAGATGGATATGGATTGATTGACGAGGTTGGTGTTTGCCTCGTTCTTTGAATCACGGACAAAGCTGCTATATTTTTCTTCTTTTCTTCGTGTTTTTGTTGTTGTGTGTATTATATCTGCCTTTCCTTCTTCTCATCCTTGTTTCGTTTCTTACATACTTGTACTAGTCACTCTTCACTCTCTCTCATCTCGAGCTTGGAGGGTTGTCCCTCGACGGACGACACAACCACCTCCCCAATCCACCATTTCCGATTTCTTTTCATGTTTCAGCATATTATGCAATACAAGGTCCGAGGCCCACCGACAACTCATTCTTTCCCTCCTTTCCCCTCCTTCCTGACTGTTCCTTGATGGTATATAGGTATACAGTATCAGTATCAGTACACGTATCATGCTTCTTTTCCCTGCCTTTGTGTTTCATCGTTCATTTATCTGTACAACTCTTGCGTTTTGGGAATGTGTAAACAGAGTTATGATCACTCTCCTCCCGTCTTGCTGTATGTTTTTTTCTGTTTTTGTCAATCGTGTTTTTCTCCAACAGCGTTTGTTATATATGGACTGGGTTTTTCAAAGATTTCTTCTTTTTTGTGGAATTAATACAAGTTTTTGATTTATTAACGGTGAAAGTGGAATGACAAACTCGCTAACGTCACGCCGATACCGATACCAAGTCCGACGCCAACCACAAAAGCATTCTTACCATCCCGCCACTGAGATCGTACCACCGAACCAGAACTGGAACGACAATCCAATTGCACCTGGTCGCAACCAGGGTACGTCCTCGTAGACACCAACGCACCTCCAACATCAAATGCGGCTTTTAAACCTGGTAACCCGTCGATGGATTTTGAATTTCGGGTGTACCACCATGATTTCATTCCTTCCTTGTTTGTTACCGGTGATGTTGCTACTTTGGAGTCTCCTTCGGTTTTGTGGTGTGTGAGTTGTGACTCGGAACCGGATTTAGAATTGAATTCTGAACTGGGATTGGGATTGGAATCGTGAGCTTCGAGTCGGTCTGCCCAGTCGTGTAGTTTTGTACGGTAAGATTTAAATTCGTATAGGGGTACGGAGAACCCGCATGTCTGTTTTTATGGTTCGTGGTTTAGCGTGAGTGAGTGAGGGGAAGTTGGGGGTGGACGTACGGTCATGACTTGGAGTATATCCACTACGATGACAGCTCGTGAACCCGGCCGACGGATGATTCCATCCTGTCGGGGTGCAGTGTCTTGGACACTAGAGAGAAAGGTATCATATTCAGGTGTTCCGTACTCATACACCACTCCTGTCAATCCACGGTGAGATAACGGAATAAGTAAAGTAGAAAGCGGGTGTACCTTTCCCATAAATTCTAACAATCTGCGGTGGTCCCTCAAACGCATGAAAAAGGATAGATATCCTCCCATTCTCCGGTTCCCTCAAATGCGCAATAGTCTCCACACCTACAACCCCCCCCCCTCTCTCATTAGCTCTCCATTTATACATTTCGGGATATAACAGAGGTACCGGACCCAGTCAAATCTTCATACCACACCCGTCCCTCATGGACAATATGAAAAGTCCCCTCTGTACATTTCGGCGAAATGTTGACATGCCCAGAAGATGAAAGCGGGGCTGTAGCGACCCAAAACATGCGTTGTGATTCGAGCCATGGGACCGTGTATGCCGGGAGAGTTGGGTGAAGTTTACCCATCCGTATGTAGTTTAGTTTTGCGAAGAATCGGTGCACGATTGCACGATTAAAAGTTTCCAGAAGCGGGATTGAAAGGTGGAAGGGAAGGGGAAGGGAAATGAAATGAAAGGAATGTGTTTCTGAAATGGAAGAGGTATTTATATGATATTTGAGCGCCCATCATATCATGTCGTATTTTGTTTGAGTGGGGTTTGTTCTTGTTCCGTTTGTGTTGGAGACTTGTTCCGAGTTGGTGTTGATGAGTTAAGAGTGCTACCAGCGGTGCTCTTCGTAGCAGGCCCAGGAAGTATAAAGCACAGTATCGCCCGACTTGACAAACCCGGAAGAGTCAAAGATTAGAAGCAACATCACTGTCGTAATCCGCTTGCCGCTTCTCCGCTAAGATTGTTGCGGCTTACACAAGGCAGACCCTAAGAGTACAAGTTATTCAGCAAACGCTCCGAGGTGCTGTGTAAGACGCATGAAACTGCTGCGCCGGTGTAGCGTAATCGCCGGGGAATCTGAAGGTGTTTGGAGACAACCCGAGATCGATGATTTCCTGCTCGTATGGCAATAAGGACTGATTAGGCTGCTGAAGTCGACCATGTGGGTAAAGACTCGCGGAAACGCTCGAGGCAGAGCAAGAGTGTATTTTACATGTTACCAGAGAACGTTCACAACCAGTCCTGAACAAATATAGAGGGAAAGAGTCGGCATATTCCACTTCATCACCTGCGAGTAAACACCAATGGGACCCTTATAGGCCTTCAGAAAGGCAATCAGCATGGAAAGGAATGAGAAACACGTGTGAGATCCCGACGTACGTCAAGGTCAACAAAACAGTCGACTTCAATATTCTCTCTTTCTTTTGCTCAAATGTCTCATGTACAAACTGCGGCTCCTCCTTTACGGTGATCTTGTATCGGGATACGAGCATCGTAAGAGCTGCCACAGCTTCCACTTCAGCAAACCTAACCGGATGGGCAAGATCGTTAGAGGAAGAGTGTAAATTGAAGAAAGGGATTGATGTACGTACCTCCGCCCCAGACAGGCCCTAGCACCAACGCTGAAAGGTACAAAGGCATCTTTGTTCCAGTCTGATTTCAAGAACCTATCCGGGTTAAAGGTCTCCGGATCCTCCCAGTATTTTGCTATAAGACCGTTATAGTGAGGTTTCTGCAGATAGAGGCCATGAGACACAATGACGACGTACGATTATAGTGCAGGGCGGGAACATTGATGGCGATGCCAGTACCTTTCGGGATCGGCACCACGACAGTTTCGCCCTGGGCGTTTGTGGTGCTAAGCGTTGTATCCTCGGCGCTCCGCTTGGGGATTACAGTGACCTAAATTGGGACTATGCTCGCTGAATCCTTCCCGGGTGGAAGTCAAAATACGTACAGATGGGAACATCCGCAAAGTTTCGTAGAATACGCTATGTAAATGAAGTCAGCGCTTGTTTATTTGTTCAGCGAGAGAAAGCGTACGCCATGGTCCTAGTCAGCAGTGGCAACTCTTCATATGTCTGGGATATAGGGATGAGGTGGACATAGCAATGCTAGTTGCGCGAATAAGACGAACCGGTGCAAGAGGGTTGGAAAGAACAGATTTGGTGTGCTGATACAACTTCTCCTGTTCGTCCGGGTAAAGAGCCAAGAGGGCTAGCGTGAAGCAGAGCGTGTGCGCTGTCGTCTGTTTGCGAGGAAAATCAGAGCGTGAGCAAGAAAGCATGAGACAGAACATACCTCATGGCCAGCAAGGAAGAAGATGAAGATATTGCCTAGACGGGGTATTGGCCTTTCTAACGCAGAGGTTTCGAGCATAAGGAGCGTACCAATCAACTCATCGGTAGTCAAACCCCCAGTTTCGCTTTCGTTGGCATTCAAAAGGTTATTGAACAAATCATCTCTCTCCACTACTTTCTCCGATTTTATCCTATCTTCGACCATTTCCGCCATATAAAACTGTTGACCTCATCCATTAGCACCATCTCTTTCAAAGACTCGACGAGAACTCACCTTGAGCTCTTCAAAACCCAAGGATATTTCCCTTGTCTTCTTAGTAAGTGGCATCACCCAGTTCGGAATTATAAGCTTAGGGATGAGATACGTCGCAACGATGTATAATGATTGCTTGAATGTCATCTTATGCCCTTTTGGGACGATGGAATCTTCTTTCCAGGTCATTCTGCGACCGAAGCCAGCTACTCCAATGACGAAGAACGCGATCTATAGAAAAAAAAATGAACGTTGCATTACACGGCAGGGGCAAGATGGCGGACGTACGGAGAGAGTGAGGTCCAGACAATGATCCACCGTGACAACCTCTTTGTCGCCCCAAACATTATCGAATAGGTCATTCATGATAGCCACTGTTTCATCCCAGACGAGTCTGTTGTTCCTCTGCGAGAATCATCAGCTGAGTGCTAGAGGGAGTCACGGTTGCAGCGAGGACGGATCACATACGTCAGAGAAGGCAGGTGCGGAAATCTTGCGGTATTTCTTCCAAGCCTCGCCCTCAGAGGCAACAACGTTATATCCAAAGAACGACAAAGTTCCATAGGCATCAACGGGCTTGGGGAACCTCGCACGGGAGGATGTGACTTCCTGGAGACAAAGTCTCAGTAAGGCAGAGCCTAGGCTGTAGACGAAACACACCTTGATCGCAGCAGCATCTGCCATCACGATAGTTGCCCTACACGGGAATGCGGAGACATTGGCTACAATGTCACAACCGGCCCAAGCGAACACTGAGAATAGGATGTTCAAGATGCGTGCGCGTGTGATGAACGGCTTGAACTTACCAGTGTGTTTGTCGTTGAGAGCATAATTTCTACCTGGGGTCAAGCCAGGAAACCGAGGCCTACGAATGAAGAAGCCAGCTGCAGTATGTGGACTCAACAGCGTTCGATAGCCTGGCAAGTTGCTATGTTTCCCATTCCTCCGTGAGCGCTTAGTATAAGAGTAGAACCTTTACGTACCCAAGACCTCTAGCGGCCTGCCAAAAGGCGATCGTCCTCTTGAGCGCGTAGACAGCAGCAAAGGCGGTCAAAACTAACAACCACATCTCCAACACAAGTTGATCGACACTGTGAGACCTACACACGCGCCCATGGGTACAATGTTTATTAATAAGGTCATCAAGGCAGTGCGGATTTTGCCTCGCAACACCCTAAAGTCGGTTGCCCAGAAAAGTAGAACAAGCATGAGAAAGTTGACGTAGAACTTTCGATGGCCTATTTTTAGCTTGTTGATCATCATACAACAAGGAACAGCATCAACCCGGACACACCTTGAAGCTTGGACACTAGAAAGCGGGCTTGCAACAGGTTGCAACTAAATAGCTCCTTTCTGTGAGCTCCGCTACGCCCAGAGTTCAGAGTCCGACCAATCCGGTTACTCAATAGACTTCATTGTGTGAGTTTGTTTGATCGCCTTTCCGGGCTACACCTGCCACTCCCAGATTTTGAGCATTACAGAAAACTAACAGTTGAAAGTCTCTGCGGCTATGATATCAAGTCTTGTGTCAAAGACCTCGAAAGCCAGTTTTATTGCATTCACACCAAACTGAATGGATGTTTGGATTCAGCGTAGCCCACTATACCAAGCATGGCCTTACCTGACGATGGAGCGATCGCTGATCAACGTTTCAACCTCGATTCAGCGTGCCAACAAAGGTTCTAACGATGTTCACACATTATGTTTAGACCTTTGTTGACCAGTTGTAGTGCTTGTGCCGAATGTCCCTTACTACTTCAAGTGCTCCTATGTTTCTTTCCCGCTCGAAGTCCGCATCCATGACTAGTCCAAACATACTGGCACTCGGAAACCTTTTACTGCAGTAGCAAGTCGTAAGCATCAGGTCCTATCAGGTCCTATCGCCGTGTCACCGATTTGGGCCATCCTGGAGCTTTTAGATCACATAGGAACTATAGTCGTCTCCCTCATAACACATAGCACTTGGTGACATGGCCGACCTATGGGTTATGAGAGAGTATGGCTTATAAGGGAGTTCGAAAAAATATATGGCGAAAATTAAAGGGAAAATATTGATCGTTATCTAGAAGCTATAGAAGCTATTAACAGAGAGGTACTATGGAAGTAAGAGAGTAGTGATTAGGGATCACTTTTACGCGTGAAGTAGTCATCATACATATACTTTCGTTTCTTTGTAACTGTCTTTGGGAGATCACCTGCCGCTTCCCTCAATCTTCGCACCGCAATTTTCTGTGCATCGTCGAGATCATCCGACTGTACGTTGGAGTCCTTCAAGTGATAATACGGGTTTCCTCAACGAGGCTGACTTCATTGTCAATTGTCAAGCCAACGTCCTTCTTCGGAGATCTGCTCGCCCTGTGCGAGCCGAGCGTGAAGGAGTGTCCTTTGTGCATGTACCTTCCGCTCAAGGACACGCAAGCTCTTTCCCAATGTCTAAACAAGTGAAGCAGGCATAGTTGAAGCAAAGTTGGCTGTCCAAAAATTTTATTCATTCAGTATACTATTACGGTTGGCCGCTCAGTATGATTCAAAAGTGAAATGTTACACCCCTAACACGGGTTGTTGCCATACATGGTAACCGGCGCTATGGATTTTTTGTCCTAAAAGCCTTATGGGTTACGGGGTATGGGAGAGTTATGGGTTATGGGTCAAAATTCCATGAGAGTGTGGGATATAAGGGGTATGGCAGACTCCTTCCCAGCCGTTGGGACGCTCTTATGTCAGCGGACGTTGATCCGAAGTTCTACCGAAACTTCGTCAACTGCTAACGCGTCCCAACGACTGGCACAATTGTACGATGGTCGTGTTTGGCTATGGCTTCCCCCCTGCATGTGACATCTCGTTATGTGCGCCTTTCCCGCGCATAGTTACCAAATTAATCCCGTGCGCTGTTACCAAATTAATACACAATACACTTGAGCCCCATATGCACCATAAATAGTTGAGAAGGTATATTTTATTTGTTTCTAACGTAGCTATTCAGCAGTGAGCATAGATCGAGTATCGAGTGGGTCAGTCACATAGATGGTGTACTAATCTGGCAATGGCGCACGGGATTAATTTGGTAACTATGCGCGGGAAGGGCGCACATAACGAGATGTCACATGCAGGGGGGAAGCCATAGCCAAACACGACCATCGTACAATTGTGCCAGTCGTTGGGACGCGTTAGCAGTTGACGAAGTTTCGGTAGAACTTCGGATCAACGTCCGCTGACATAAGAGCGTCCCAACGGCTGGGAAGGAGTCTGGGGGTATGGGTTATATGGGAGACGACTGTAGTGTAAAATTAGACTCCTCGCATATCGTAAGGAGATAGACGGGGAAAAAACCCGAGCGATGACATGAACAACATGATGCCATGCAGCCGGCGTTGGTCTCTTCCCCTTGCCATCAAAATCTCATAGCCAACATACCAGGCACATCCTGTAACGCGATTAAATCCAAAGTCCAACCTTCTGCCTATCGCAGCCATGCTACATACATGCCGCGCTGATTTAAATAACGAGTGAATTGGACTCATCGATAGATCCCCTCATTTCTTCAATGGGTAGGATGGGAGTGCGTTGAACTGGTTTTGTCAAAAGACAAAAAAGAGTTCCCCTAATTGTGCTGGAATTAAGCTGCTCACATGTGGTCAAGATTGCTTAAACAGGTACATAAAGGCCCGCGGAACGCTCGAGACAAAGTAAGAATGTATTGAGAACGTCATCAGAGAACGCCGCCCATAGACAGGCTTGGACAGATAATGGTAGACAGTTGCAAAACCGGTATGGTCTACTTATCACCTGCGAGTAAATACCAAGGGCACCCTTACCGGCCTTCAGAAAGCTAGTCAGCACCCGTTATAAATGAGAAGTAAACGGAAATTCAGAACGCACGTCAAGCTTAACAAAGGAACCGTCTTCAGAACTCTATCTTTCCTCTGCTGGAACGTCTCATTTGCAAACTGTGGCTCCTCCTTCACGGTGATCTTATACCGTGATATGAGCATCGTGAGAGCCGCTACGGCTTCCATTTCGGCAAACCTAACCGGGTGAGCAAGGTTAGAGGAACAGCCTGAATTGAGGAAAGGAGTTTATGTACGTACCTCCTCCCTAAACAAGCCCTAGCGCCGACGCTGAAAGGTATGAAAGCATCTCGGTTCCAATCTGACTTCAAGAACCTATCGGGTTTGAAGGTCTCCGGGTCCTCCCAGTATTTCGCTGTAAAATACGTTACAGTAAACATGGGGCATCAAGAGTGCGTAATAACAACGTACGATTGTGGTGCAGACCAGGAACATCGATGAGGATACCAATATCTTTTGGTACGGGCACGACAACCGTTTCGTTTTGGGAATTTGTAGTGGTGAGCGTTGTGTCCTCGGCGCTCCGCTTGGGTATCAGAGTGACCTGTGGCGATATCACACCAGTCAAGTCTTTTCCTAGGGAAAGCAGCAATACGCACAGATGGGAACATCCGTAAAGTTTCATAGAATACACTATAGCGCAAGTCAGCGGTTGACTCACTTGTTCAGGGAGAGGAAGCGTACGCCATGGTCCTAGTCAACAGCGGCATTTCTTCATATTTCTATGATAGAAATTGAGGGGTACAGAAAAAGGTTAGCTGTATGAACAAGACGAACCGGTGCGAAAGCATTGGGAAGAACAGATTTGGTGTGTTGGTACAATTTCTCTTGTTCATCCGGGTAAAGAGCCAAGAGACCTAGTGTGAAGCAGAGCGTGTGTGCCGTTGTCTGTTTTTTGAGGAGAAATTCAGTGCGTAAGCAAGAATTGTGGAGTAGAATATACCTCATGACCAGCAAGGAAGAAGATGAAGATATTGCCTAGATGTGATATTGGCCTTCCTAACGTAAAATATCTGCACAATCGAACGCACCGATCAACTCGTCGGTAGTCAACCCCCCAGTTTCATCATCGTTAGCATCCAAAAGGTTACTGAACAAATCATCTCTTTCCACTTTTTCCGATCTAATCCTGTTTTCGATCATTTCCACCATATAAGACTGTTTATCACACCCCTCAGCAGTCCCTCTTACAAAGAGTCGATCAAGGCTCACCTTGAGCTCTTCAAAACCCGTAGCAATCTCCCTCGTTTTCTTAGTAAGCGGCATGACCCAGTCTGGAAGTAAGAGCCTAGGGATCATATACGTCGTAACAGTGTACAGTGATTGTTTAAACGTCATCTTGTGCCCTTTGGGGACAATAGAATCATCTTTCCAGGTCATTCTACGACCAAAGCCTGCTATTCCAATAACGAAGAATGTGATCTACAGAAAAAAGAAGGATGAATATCTCTCGTTTCACGGCAAGAGCGGGAATAATGTGCATACAGGAAGCGTGAGGTCCAGACAATGATCCATTGTGATAGATTCCTTGTCATTCCATACGTTGTCAAACAGGTCATTCATGATGGTCACTGTTTCATCCCAGACGAGTCTGTTATTCCTCTGTGAGACATGATCAGCTCAACACTGAAGGGAGTGACAGTAGGAATCGATTACATACGTCGGAGAAGGCAGGTGCGGAAATCTTGCGATACTTCTTCCAAGGTTCACCCTCAGAAGCCACGATGTTATAGCCAAAGAATGACAATGACGCATAAACTTCAACAGGCTTGGGAAACCTCGCACGGGAGGCCGCCACTTCCTGAATAGTCTCGATAAGATAGAGGCCCCGGCTGTACACAAAACATACCTTTATTGCTGCAGCGTCCGCAATCACGATGTCTGCTTTGCATGGGAATACGGCTACATGGGATACGATGTCGCAACCAGCCCGGGCGTACACTGAGATTGAGATGGTCAATGGTCGTGCTTGTGTGATGAGTTGGTTAAACTGACAACTGTGCTTATCAACGAACGCATAATTCCTGCCCTGGATAAGACCAGGAATCCCAATCCTCGGAATGATGTGGCCGAACACACTATTCGAACTTATTAGCGTTCGGTAACCCGGCAAGTTACTTTGTATTCAATTCTCCGTAAGCACCATGAAGTTTAGGAGTAGAGAAATATGACGCACCCGACACTTCTAGCAGCCTGCCGAAAGGCTACCGTCTTCTTGAGCGCATATATAATAGCAATGGCAGTCAAAGCCAGCAACCACATCTCGACTGACGCGGTGAGAGACAAACCCACGTAATCATGAGTATCATATCATGGGTATAAATAAGGCCGCCAAGGTGGTCCGGGTTTTGCCCCTTGACAATTCCCAGAATCGAGCAACAGATGACCCAGAAGACAGGTTGATGTAGAGCTCCTTCAGTGGCCCCTCATTGGCTGATTGCTGGTCATCATGGGTAAATCAAGGAATCTGTGCTGCCCTAGATCGGTCCTACGTACAATCTTGAAGGAAAGATCACATGTGTCACGCACCACCCCGATTTCGGGCACCCCGGAAAACCGCTCGTGGCAAGTAACAAGTCGGCGCTAGAGTCGTCTCGATCTACGACTCTTGTGCCGGAATTACCTCGAAATGCCGTACGAAGCGAGCGCTCAGAAAGAGAATGCACTGCGCAGTGCGATCCCCACAACCAATCAGATTTGCATGCACGGTACCCAATGAATCCCGGTCTAATAAAAAGATCAACTACGCGTGCAATAATGCAAGTAACACGTAGTCCGATAAACATGCCGCAAGGCGGCAGTTGTTATATTCCCCTTTTTGAGGCGAAATTCCTTTGATCAAGTCCGAGCCGGGTGGTACTTGCCGCCTCCGACAACACTCTTGGTTGAGTTTACCTTCTTAGCCAAAGAACGACATTGACCGGACCTAATCCTCAGGGCCAAGTCGCTGTTCCAAGAAACGTTCGCAGTCCGCATCTTCTGCTACAACAGAAAGCCTACTTATGTGCGCCGCTTGGGAAAGTCTTGCCTTGTTGTTGCTAAGTTTGATCGTTGACACTGTAGTGCCGGTAAGCTCGCTAGTGAGCGAGGGTCCCTAAGTTGTCGTGGATCAACGATGCCGAGAGACATCCATTGCGGTGGCAGCTGGGCCAAAACGTAACTACGCACACGACTAATAAACCCAGGTCAAAGCTAAAGGAGATGGGCAACTATTTTCCTGTGCCCTGCAATGCCAAGTAGCAGGGGAACTGATTTCCGCCATATGGATGAACGGTTGTATCCTAATTCAGGTCATTCTCATTCAGGAGTCATTCGGTCAAAGGTCTTGGTAATCTTATCGTATTCCTTTCCGTCCTTTGAGTTGTCAAACTCCGACACCGAGCGCTCCGCCGTTAGGGAAGGTTAGGGACTCTAGAGCTTCGCGGTAACTCCTTGAATGTCAGGTTGAAGCGTGCAACAAAGAACTTTTACCAAGCAGACTCAGGGCTTTGAACGTTGTTGGTTGCGTGCAAAGTGTGACATTCCGGAACTTTGTTTGTTGGGCTTGCCGTACACTCACTCTGTAACGCAAATAGTGCACAGCAAGGCAAACACAACCACAAAGTTAAGAAAGGAGGGTAGCACTCGTACCCTCCTTTCATGCTCCAGGCGGTAAGAGGCCTTGCCTCACAAGTAATGGATGCTGCCGCCCAATAGGTAAAGCAGGATGAAACACAAGGAGCCCGAGTTGCGTTCGTTTCACTCTTTAGCATGAAACTGGCGAAGTCTCGTTCGGATTGTCGAGAAAGCCTCGTAATTCTGGTTCTTGCAGGAACGGGGCGACAGTTTGTCTTCATCGTTTCGTGCAGATTACAGGCGCGCACCCGAGATGTGAAAGCGCGATCTTCAGTTTAATGTTTCTGACTCGCGGAGTAGGACATGTCACCACTATACTGATTAGACGAAGAATTGAGCTTCATCTGTTCGCACATTATATGGAGGTCATTGACATCAACAGCGTGGGTTCGAGGCCTGCTAATGCCGTTGACGAGTTGCTGCCAAAGGATTTGCACGGACACAACGGTTCAGGTACAAGTCATGTCCCCGTGGGACTCTGGGGTGTTCCAGGTCCAGGTATCCTTTCCGTCTATAAAGGGCAAGTAAACTCAGTGTCCTGCGCATGCCGACTTCAAGGTGTGTAGAGCTTACTTTCATGCGCTCCTTCCAACCGAATTCTTTTGGGACAAGAATCGTATGTTACGCCGTCAATGCTCTCTCTTTGTTTACAGAGGAGACTAGGGGCGTAGGTGATTGGAACGGAGGGTACCCCGACAGACTCTGTGACATCCGCGATACAGGTCTTCGTCGTAGCTTGTCAAACAAACTCCGCTCCATCTTTCGGAACTAGTGTCTCGATTCCTTCGGGGTCGTCATAAGGCAGGACATTTTCTTTGCAAAGTCAGCACTGGTGACTGCGAATGTCGATCGTACGAGGCGGATGGATGCGGGAAGAGGAAAGCTGGAGGTGCAACCTCGGATTCTTGACACCGAATCACGAAACTTCTATTTCTTGGTTGTGGTGCATTAGTTGCCCTGACGGGAGTGGAGGAACGAAGGAATCCGAGTGGGACAACACATATGGTAAAGCTCCTCTAGTCTGCATTCAGGCACAAGAGGAGATGTGGTGCATGGCCAGCTGATCCTGCAAGTCTGTTAAGCAGTATGTTCAGTTCGGTAGTGAGCCTTCATCGATAATCCATAGAATTGAGAATATCTAATGATCACAGAAGGCGTTGAGGATGAAGCACGAAACAGACAGGGCGTAAAAGGAAAACCAAGTTCCTGTGTATACGCTGATAAATCGAAATGCTCCGTTCTCCAGTCGTGCTTCTCTCGGTTGTCGCCTTGGTCTAAGTGCCTCATCCATAGTCTCCGGTGATGGGGTCGAGTTGGGTTTAATTATCCCCCCGATCATTGAGCTCTGCAGGCATCTTCTCGACTTCGACCGCTAACCGCCATCCTCCGTACAACTGGTTCACGATGGCACTTCGCCGAAGGACGGTCAAATCCTTGACAGCGTCGGTATACATTGTGCGCAGCTTCTCTGGGTTCTCCTCCGACTAGACACATGCACCCATAAGTCAAAGATTAGCTTGTTTGCAATGCATAACGCTCACCTGCATGGCTCGGAACGTGTCCTTAGTTTTTCGAACGAAATATTGGCGGAAGTTGTACGAGCTGAAAGTACGAGACGTGCGGAGCATAGCAGCATAAAGGTGGAGGATTGCACCCCGTGTAGGGGCTGCGACTGCTGTTGGAGACATTATTGACAAAAGTCAAGGCAAGACTGCCAGCGCCTGTGACGAGGTCCCAGTGCCACAGCAAAAGCTTACAAACACGCTTATGTAATAAACGTCATTGACATTGATCTGTGATCACTTGAACCCCAGATACACACACCATCAACGTTCAACGTTCAACGTCCAACTCTGTTCTCAAGGTAAAATGGTTTGTTCGTAGCGCCTTCCTTCATGAGCTGACACGTTAAATCTCTTGCACAGCTTGCCTGGACTAATCTCAATGTGAGTACCCCATCACTTTGCATTCTGTCTGCGCCGTGAACACACCCATTTGTAGGTCAAAAGAAGTCATAACCGTTGACGAGAGTTTCTGGAAGAATTCACCATCACCAGAACCTGAGGATGGCGAAGAAGGTGAAGAATGGAGCTTCGAAGTAGTAGGAGAGGAAGTTGATGGTAAAGGAGAAGTTCGGTAGGTCCTAATCAAGTCTGGGTTATCGCGGTCGCTCATCCATATGCGTACTTGCAGATATGAGGTACTTCTCAGTCGATTTGGGATATTAACACACGCTGATGTGGTCTCCTAAGATCGAGTGGGACAACTGGCAACGTGCTGACGGAACTTCTCAGACGTGGCATCGAATGCCACCCGCCCACTTACGTGACTGGTGCAGGGCACAAAAACGTGAAAGAGCAAGAATTGCTAAAGAATCGCTCGATATCGAACTTGAGCCTCTCGCTCGCACCGACATACACAACCATGAGACTCGCCTCCGTGCCCAGGCCTACGAAGAGAAGTTGGCAGCACGACGCAAATTCAGTCCGGACCTCGAAGAACAAATGGACAAACTCGTAGCGGAGAAACTGGACCGGGGACTGGGGGAGAAGAAAGCTCAATATCCGTCCGGGTCTGGGCGAGGGCTGCGGCTTTCGACTGTACGGCAGCAGCAACATACACCGACACCACAACACCAGCAACGTTCAGGGTCGAGTCGCAAGGATACACCCAAACCCCCATCGGTTTCCGGACCAGTCCCATCAACATCAACGTCGGGCTCAAAGCCACGGCCTTCGTTACCAACTCGCCACCCGGAACGACCACTGTCCCTCGAACATTCTCCATCTCCAGGCGACCGTGAACGTGTGCGCAAGCGCAAGTTATCTGAGGTCGGGGGCGGATCGGGGTTATCGAGGTATCCATGACTAAACATTCCTGAGCTTTTCCCCAGTCATGTTGTTCGATACAGGGAGGATGCTGAGGATGTAATGGGAGTTGTAAAGGGAAAGGCTCCGATACACAGGTAAAGCTTACTTCTCTAACTGTGCATTACTGCATGCTGATACAGATGACAGTCTGCGACAGCGGTTACAGTTGTCTATGCAATGGACAAAAATCGCTAACGAAGTTGGTGCCGCATCAGTCTCCTTCGTAAACGACGTGGATAGCGAAGAAATACCCCCACTAATCTCTGATTTCCAGTACCTTGAGAAAGGATACATCTAGTAAGTCTTCTCTCCCGTCCTACCTGTTACTACCACTTAACTAACTGGGATGTAGCTCAGATGGTATCGAGAAACCGAACGCAGAATTCCAGATTGGTTGCGACTGCATGCGATGTGATTCTCCCTCCGCATGCGATTGTCAAAGTGTCTCCGAGGTGGTAAACAAGAAAGGACACAAGGCGTTCGCATATACTAAAACCGTACGTTGGCATCCATCATCTTTACTTCTACACCGGCTAACACTTGCACTTGCCAGGGCCTATTCTCGTTCAATGTTCCATCCGGCGTTGAAGTGATAGAATGTAACGAAGTGAGTCCCAACCACATACGCATTCCTCTTACTATAGTCCTCATGCACAGTGATAAATAGGTCTGCCGCTGTGGTCCGAACTGCAACAATCGTATTGCTCAGCGACCGAGGGACGTCCCGCTTGAGATATTCAAGACTGAAGGTAAAGGCTGGGGTGTCCGTGTATCTGTTGACATCGTGCGTGGAAAGGTGCTGGGGATGTATTCTGGGTTCGTACCTCTCACTCTACGCTCTAATTCAGATGAACCTCACACGAATCCCTCAACAGGCGGCTAATGTGCGCATATGTTTGATCGTGTTCAAGGATAACCGGGTGTTGACGTGAAGTTGTAGCACGCGTGAAGAAGCCTTGAACATGAGCGACACCTTAGGAGGGTACTGTTTCGACCTGGATGGGCAGGAAGATCTAGACCAGAGTGAGGAGGGCGGAGATGGAATTGAGGGAAAGTTCAGTGTCGACTCGAGGACTTGCGGTATGCTTTTCGCTTGTCCTCCTAGAATAATACTTATACTAGATGATTTGATCAGGAAATTGGACACATTTTGTCAAGTACGCCTTTCCTTGCTTTTCTCGCGTTGCAACGGGAGCTGATATGTGCTATAGTCATTCTTGTAGCCCGAACATGACAATATACCTAGCGGTATATGACACTATACCCGCCGTGCGTCTCTATGCATACCTCGAACCCAGTTCATTTACTCATGGGGAATACCATTAGACAAACCGACCATACATCGTTTTTGTTGCACGTGAATTCATTCGAGCAGGGACAGAGCTCACAGTAGATTACGACCCCGCCTCTGCGCGGAGCACGGACCACCTAATGGCTGAGGATGCGGAAGGAATGAAGAAATGCTTTTGTGGGAGCAAAAGGTGTAGGGATTACGTCCGGATGTTTTAGCGTTCAATTCTGTGCAGACTTGTTGCATTGCTGCTTGGATGATAAATGAACTGGTATAATTGGATGTACCTAACCCAATGTGGACAAAATTCCTCCGTTCCTGTGGACAAAGCGCGGTATATTTACAGAATAAGGGGAATATGAAGGGGCTTAATTGGTCTTCTTGGTGCGGGCCTTGCTGGCTGATACGGTAGATGCGTTCGTCAACGACTCCACGATGCCCTTGCCCAAAGTCCAAACGATGATACTTGGCATAATGATCCACAACCTATAAATATGAACAACCCAATCAATATCAAAGTCTTGAAGTACAATCTTAACATAAACTCCTCACCCATTGGGCAGCACCCAATAAATCAACAAGGTCTGCAGGTCATTATGTCCAATTTGGCAAAACCCGCAGAAATACTCATTTGACCAGTAGAGGATCGTTTTGGATAAAGTCATGAGGGCGGCGCCAAAGCCAATCAAGGGAGCACCGGGCCATTGGGCAGTGTGTGCAAAGTAGACGTAGGCGACGTTAAGAAGGGTTTCGATTATGTTCAAGAGTGCTAATTAAAGGGGCATGTTAGCGAAGGAGAAAGAACAAAGAGGGAATTGAGGGGGGTAGGTATGAGTGACGGGCGCACATTGAGCATTGGTAAAGCCATCATTGTTCTCTAGCGCTCGGATACCATAGACCTGAAAAAATTCTGTCGTACGATTCATGAGCCAAATGAATCGCGTGTTCGACGTACGTAGTCAATCTGTGGTTGCCATGAGACAGGTTCATGTTAGTCAGGTGTTTTTTGGTGTCATGACGAATTGTGAAAGAATAAGAAGTGGAGCATTGAATAAAGTTGCGTACCTCTTGGTATAATGCGTATGGGCGCCAGATCCAATGGAGGTCTCCACCCTGGAAATTTTAGAAAGGGGTTGGATTAGATCATCAGGACGAGCGGTGATGGTGAGATGTTGTTTATGTATATGGGGGTAGAGGTTTGTGTACCAAACCTGGACTAGGCAGGGGCGGAGATGAGGTACGAACGTGTACGAACCTTCATCGATCGCGGACTGTCGACACCCGCGATATTTAGGTGAGTTCTAACTCTGGATATCCTGGACGAAAGGTGAACGACGTACCGCATGAAGCAATAGGTGGCGTCCCATGCGATGACGGGAGCTGTAATCAGGAACCAGGCTGTTATCCACCAGTGTGTTTTTACCGCCATGTTGAGTTGGGAGATGTCGCGCGATGGGAGTAGATGTGGAAGAAAGTAAGGTGACAATGGGGGTTAGTAACAACAGGAATATGAGTCTCTGTTCGTGGGTATGAAAATGATGAACACTGGTTGCTGGTCCCACGTCGTACTTGTGCTGGTGGGTTGATTTCAACACGTGATAGAATAGGTTCTGGGAAGGCTTTATGGGCGCTACAGGCGCTTAGCGTTGAATTGGGCGCCAATATTGATATCTTGGCGCCCGCCAATGGGGGGTTTCCAATATATAGACCAGTCCACATATTAGCCGCACGCACACACATGAATGGGCTGTCGTGCTATCCGCTCGCTGTTGCATTATGCGACGCGAAGTGCCCCGCATAGCCGTTGGGCTTAGCATTTAATAGAGTGCCGTTGAGCGGGACCAGTCTCGATTCAGGACCGTGCATGGCCTAGAAGTTGTGATCATGAAGCCTTGAGGTCTTCGGAAGGGTACAGCCGTCTTGGACCGAAGACGTTTGTACCTGAGTGTATCTTTATATGCATCAGACCAAGGTTCAGAAACCAATCACCAACGTCCCTACCTTGTTTCCCTCTTTTTGGAACCATTACTTGACCGAGAACCAGCGCGATTGGATAGTTTCAAGCATCAAGTTTTGGAAATGGAGAGATGCAGTTTGACAGAACTGTAAGCATTTAATTCATAGTCTTGTGCGGCGGCTGATTCATGCTCCAGGTTTGCTCACTATTGCTCGGCCGGACGGCTGCCGCTGTAGATGGCTAGACAGGTTATAGGCAGGTGCCTGGTTAACTGAATGGTATCTTCAGATGTCGGAACTATTACCCCACAGTCTGGCTATCCGTTGTACATGGAAGCGGTTGGCCATTATGTGGCCTAAACTGGCGACTTTGGTTATCGTGGCCTTGTGGTGGTGATACCACTACCAATCCGTCACCGGAACTATGTTAAGATCCAATCAATGAAGTCATCTTGTTCTCTTGAAAAATTTCCTGCGCAATTTCGTCCACCTTGTTACCTAGTTCGCTGAGTTGTGACCAATCGTCTCCAGGTGTTTTTGCGTACCGAGTTGTCGGAGGAAATAAGGTGACATAGCAACATCCTATTACCGCCTGACTTGGTCTCCTGTTATATGAGCACCGTGCGTGAATACTTTGCGAGGGCTCTAATCATGCCCTGATGATCTCAAGACATTAATTAGCTTATACAGCTGCTGGGAGTAGGTAGTGAGAGTCCAAGACTTACCAATGCTCAGGATTGTACATTTCCGATACGTGACTGAGGGCCACAATCGCATATGGAATGTAGCGAGTAACTGGCAGTGTTTCCAGTGTGTTGCTTGACCTGTCCGTAGCCCGTGGTCGGTACATGAGCCCGGATGGTGAGAAGATTTAAGGAGTGGCGTAAGCGGTCCGACTCTCGCACCTTGAGACAAACCTGCACACCGGAAACACCTCTCACCAGACCGCAAGGCATTATTCCGTCCAACAACAGAAAGGGACACTTCTTGGTGCATTTCCGAATTTCTATGGCGATCGCGCGACCCATTGCTTTGTTCAGAACCAAGAATAGGAATCCCAGGGAGCTTCTTTTTGTGGCTATCGACGGTGACCTCTGACAGCCTCTGACCAAGGCAACCAAGGACTTTTCCTGTTGATTCGGGAAAAGATGGTGACCCCTTAGCAGGGTCATTTACTGGCCCTGACAATTTGTCCTGCAAAGGCATCGCAGATTTGTTAATGAACCGCTTGTGATTCACTTGTCATCACGAGAAGGTTCATCCCTATCCGAAAGGCAACGGCCAAGCTTCATCCCATCCCTCGTGCTATCCAGAGGACAGGTTTCTGTCTGCAAGAAATATCTTATGTCATAGTACTAAGAAGGTAGGGGGTGAATGAAGACCCCAATTGTGAAAGGCTGTACCTTTGTGAGGTGCGTAACAGGGCGTGTGCAACCACCAGGCACCGGCAAGGCACCTTTCAATGAGGAATCTATTAGACAGGATCTATTCCGCGAATGGAAGGTAGGCGTGCCTCGGTGGCCCTGGGCACCCATATAAAAGGGCTTACGGTTATTTGTCTTGAAACCTCGTACGGAAAGCCCCCGCTTCTCTTTTCATCTCCTGCACTCCTCCCCTCTCCTCCCCCGCTCTTGTGCCATTCTGTCCCACTCGTAATCTGATTGACGATGCGAATCCAACTCCTTTTCTTCGTATCTCTTATTGGCGCCGCTCTAGCTGCTCCCGTCCCTGTAAGTCTCCTTCCTTACTGCCCTTTTCATCCCTCCTTTATATCGAAAAAAGCATTATGGCTGACGAACGCACTTTTCTTTTTCACCTGCGTTATTTAGGCCGACGATGGAGTGGCATCTGTTGCTGTAAGTTTATCGGATGAATCTTATTTACGTCTTAAACTTATCTCTGCACCTTTTCAGAGGGAAGCTCCTGGTTGGAAGCGGACTGCTGAGCCCGGAGCAACTGCACCCGGCTGGCGGAGAGAAGCTGCGCCTATTCCACTTCCACCCGGCTGGCGGAGAGAAGCCGCGGCCGAGGCTGTACCTATTCCATATCCACCTGGTTGGAGACGCGAGGCCGAACCTCAACGAACGCCTAGCTGGAAACGTGAAGCTGAAGCTCAACAGGGGCCTCCTGGCTGGAAGCGCGACTTGGCACCCGAAAATTAGCCTCCACTCCCGCCCGCATGGAAGAGGTGTGGCACAATTCCCAGTTGGAAACGGGAGGCAGCGCCTCAGCATTAAACACCGCCTGATTGGATGCGGGCATCAATTCCCCCCTTCCCTTTGTTCCTTGATTGAAATCGCGTGTGATCGGAGATGGTGAAGAAGACTTTGAGAGAATGAAGAAGATTTATTATGACATTGATCTCGAGGTGGTGGGTGATTGTGGTCTTGGTTGGGTTGACGCCGGGCAGGACGGGTGTTGGATGTGGATTGGATCGTTCGGTCTTCAGAATGGACGAAGCAAGGACACTTTCCTGCGCTGTGATTTGCTGTTTCCCTTCCTCTCTCTCTGCGTTTACTCTCGTGAGCGCACTCCCGACACTCCTTTCTCCCCTCTCAAAGCTCAAAGAACCCCAAACCTTCATTATGTTTATCCCTTTTCTTGGTGTCCATTTCTGTTGGCCGCTGGTGTTGAAAATTTATGTAGTCAGAGTACCTTATACCATCATTCATTTTTGTTGAATTTCTGCGGATATGTACACTATGCATATATCTGAACCTCTTGAGCGAGGGTTAATACAGAGTTATTTTGTTCTGTTTCTCTTTATTATGGGCCCGGCTAACTCTTTGTGTGCAGGGGCACGACGGGGTGGGGAAAATAACATAGCGACAAGTGACACTTTGTGCGGGTTTACTGATTTATCACCCACTTCTGTGCAACGTGCAGAAGTTTCTTTTCTCAGACACTGAGTTATCCTGAGTACTGTAATTGGATGCGGCCGTTTATTCCTCCGACGATGGAGACGAATGTTTCCGTACGTCAACGATGAGATCATGACATTTGCGTACACTGCTTGGGTTGATGCCATGGGACTTGGCACTGAGTCCGTGTACCGCTTTTGCGATACAGCTGTCAAGGGTGCTGCGGGAAGCTTCCTTGTCAGGGGCACCCTGATAAGACGGGGATTATGCTGCGATTATATTCCCTCAAAGGCTAAACGCGGAGCAGAAAAAGATGACAGTCCCAATGTTATCTGACAGACTTACCCTCTCCGACCACTTAGGTGCGCCTCGTGGCTTCATACTAGGTTTTCATTTCTCTCGAGTTTTCTTAAAATCCTTAACGTATGTGGTGTGCCTATCGTCAACGTTGTGCAGGTTAGAGGGCGAAAATAATTTATCTTCAGCGGAATAAGTGGCCATTGTTAAGGAGGGTGATCTGCAGGGGCGGGGCTTCGAAGAAATGTAGGTGGGGGGTCGGGAATTGGGGCGGGGTGTTCTCATGTGTGTCAAGGAGCACATGATTCTGCAAGAAAAATGAAGCGGTGGCGCTCTGGCAGGTGGCCAATCCATACAGGCCAAGAAACCTTGTCAGATGGGGAGAGGTCGGGTATTAATGTCAGACGGGTGGGGAGGCTTGTCGTTTCTTCAGTGCCTGAGTGCATGTGACAGTATAACGCCTAGTAAGCGAAGAGGGGATTCGAATGTCCTCGTGGATAGGTGGTTTGGAGTACTTATAGAGAAGGCACTATTAGGATTTAAGAGGATTTCGTAGTGGGGAGGAAGCGGACGGCTTATTTTTGGTTAGCAGATGAAAATAGAACAGGAGTGGTTTGAACCACGATCGGGCGGACTGGTACCTCCGTGAACGGGATATATTCATTTTCCCCTTTAATCCCGCTAACTGTAGATACTGATCGTCGATAGAAGTCCGTAGCATAACTTGCAACAGATCATGCAACAAGTCGTCAACGAATCCACAGTTGTCGGTCATGGAAGGATCAACATGTACAGGTGGTATAAGGGAGGTGTATGACGTTGTGTTACACAAGCGTGACCGCTTGGACACATGGATTGATTAATATTGATTCTTCACATCCATATTACTCGACAGTCTGGGCTAACGTGGCTTGCCTCCTACGCTACACTTCACCTTCGTTTAATCACTAGTAATCACAATACTCTACTCCTCGGCAGCGCTCGTTGTTACTTCATCTCCACTGCTTCATTTCAATGACTTGTGCTCGTCGGTCCTTCAGACTCGCTGAAGCAACGAGGTTCTCCCTGCTGCTCGATCCCAGTTTCACCTTGCCAGTTTTTGTATTGCAAATGTCCATCATAAGGCCCATATAATTCAGGCAAGCTGTGCAAATGCACTCCACTCCGTGGGGGATGATCGCGTTATTATTCCTACTCCAGGACTCAGGATCCGTGTATGTTTCAGTTCTCAACCCTTACCCTTTCCCTCCCCCACACTTCATTTTACACTGCTTCGTGCTTCACATGTGCTATACGGCTGATGAGGTGCGCGCAGAAAACCGAGATATCCTCGCAGGAAGACTTCCATGCACCTAATTCGTGAGGAATCTATTTCGGTTTGTGTATAGGAGACCGCCTATCAAGCACAAAAACACAGACTTGCATCAAGGCGGAAACCAGGAGTTGATTTTGTGAATGCGTTACTCGCTACGGCGTTGTCCCGGTGCTGGCATATTATCGCTTTCTTTGGGGCTTGGTCGACGTTGATTACAATACTAAACCATCATGGATATACACTTCATATTGAGCCTACTCTTCTCACTACGTGGGTATGCTTTCGTTTGTCTATTCTTGTTAATTACTGTGAGAGAAACTGACTGCACGTGTTGGAATATAGAATCGGTATTATGCTAGGCTTCGTGATATCCTACCGAACAACGTCATCGTTCGAACGGTTTAATGAGGGACGGAAGTTGTGGAGCTCGATTGTCTTCGCAAGCCATAGTTTCGCGAGGACAGTATGGCTTCATGTACCAGGTATGAATATCGCTCGTGTCTAATGAATGGGGTGGGAATCTCATGTATCGTCTAGACCAGGAGCCTAAAGGAGAGTCCTCGGAGCAGATTAAAACTAAGATACTGGTGGAGAAGAAGACAGTCATCAATCTGTTAGTGGCATATGCCGTTGCAGTGAAGCATTACTTGCGTGGAGAGGA